>OY812998.1:73770851-73913351 GCA_963681545.1 Germaria angustata | reverse complement strand
GATAAATGATTTAAATCTATCAATAAATTTTATGATATGGCAGCACAATAGATTAGCTGCTTTCCAACTACTTCCCAATGTGTTTAGGAAAAACGCCATTGATATAGTGAGCGTATACATCGCCAATCCTTTGTATTAATGTACATACACACATTTACACGCTGCTCGCAGAAGTAAACAAACGACAGCAAAGATCTGTAAACTTTCAAGCACACACAAGTGTCCACGCTCCCCTCCCTTCATTTTATGTTCCCCTCCACACGAACTAACAACCGACCGATCCAACAAAACGAAATGTACACACACACACATTTACACGCCGCTCGATAAATAAACAAAGCACAGCAAAGCCAAAATCATTTGATTTCACAACAACAACAAAAACAACAGCGGCATTTACAAACCAACAACAACAGCGGCATGTACAAAAAAAGTCTAAAATATCATGCTCTAAAATATTTATTTCCTTAACTACATAAAACTTTTATATACAGACATATAATTTTTTAATGTAATTCGAAACAAAACATATTACCAAAACTGAGTAACATAAAAATTGTTAAAATATGTTTTAATATATAAGTAAAAGTGGGTGAAAGTTGACAAACATTTTCTCAAAATTTTGTGCTCAAGATCAACACCCCTACCTTAACGTATAACGTATTCTACGTTAAAAATGTCATGGTGATAGAAAATGTATAAATAGGAGGAAAAATTAAATACAAATTTGGCGGGAAACCATATTTTCCGAGTTATGGTCCTTAGAACTTTTCATATAAATTAAATATTTTGAAAATTTCTCAACCCATTAAGGGCAGATGACATATCTTAATGTATCAATATACGTATACAATATACAAGCAATCTTAAGTAAGCGAAGACTGTATTGGTCAAACAATAGAGATGAACAAGAAACCCAAGAAATTTTTACCGTAGATGACAAATCCTTGCGTCCGGCCATTGACTCACTATATAGAATCTCCTTAGTGAAGCCGGTGTTCTTTATACTGTTACTTTTTTTACTTTTGTAGGGTGTTGATATAAAAAAATCTAAGAGTCCTGATATTTCTAAGTGGTATTATATTATACAAATGTTGACCTGAAACATTCTTATATGTAATCCACATCGGCAGTTTATCATGAAAATTCCACAGTCCCATGACATGGGTTGCCTCTAAACATCATTATGTATTCCTTTTTCGGAACAACCTACATTGGATGGTCCATATTGGCACAGAAAATGTTCGAATTTCTGCTTTAACATCCGCCCTGAACGGTAAATTCATAATTGAATGTAGTTTTCCATAAATTTTAATAACGTTTCTTCTAAAATTTTAAATTATTCTTCACTTTGATCATAAAGGTCAACAATCTATATATTTGTCTTCCTCAGAAATCCAGTACTAGAGTAGCAGCTAGTTTCGTAAGATAGCTTGTGTCTATCAGTTAAAAGCATTTGTTTATCCTTTGATTAGAGAAATATGATGATCTGTTGACACTTGCTAAAGCGAGTTTCTACTACAAAACTATTGTTAGAAGAATATTTTAGCCTTTGCCATTACAAAAAATTTTGGAAGTTCAATTGCAATTAATATGAGCAGTGACGAAGAAATTGAAAATTTATTTCTTAATATAATAACATTATAGATTAAAAGAAGGAAACTAAAATGTGGAAAATGATGGCGGGTCCAACCTATTAACGTTCCCTAAAATAAAAGATATGGACGACATTTTCATGAAGTTAATGCCTCTGTCAATTCAAGGAACTTCAAGGAAACAGTCTATGCCGAACAACAATTATCTCTTTCACTGTTATTAGTTTTTTTCCAATATTTGCTAAATAAATTTGAGTTATTTTTAGATACTTAGCAAATGGAAGTCCTTTTAAAACACTAGTTGGAGCTGAAAATTAAAAAAAAACTACTACGAGAAATATTGTGTTGAAGACATATGATGCTGTTTGGTAAATGCTTTCTTCACCTACATATACTTCTATATAATTGTCCCACACAGCAACAATATAAAGACATCACCACCGACTTCGTCCACATATGAAACATGTTAAACTGCGTAGGTGCTATCGACAGGAAGTATATTTTGATTAAATTTTCCCCAAAATTATGCTCCACATGCATATTATAACTATGAACAGTTTTCCAACATCTTACTACCGAGGAGTTGTTACCACTGCTGCTTTATACTCCTCTGCCGATATCCTTACAGCCCTTTTCACATTTCCCCCCCCTAAAAAAACAATCATATGAAACTATATCCAGGCATGAACACGGCAAGAGCAGAACGTATTTTTAGTTATAGGTCATCACGGCCGCACCGCATTATAGAAAATGTATTTGGGACTTTGAGTTGAATATTTAATCTGTTATGTTGAAAAGTTTATTATCGACTAACAATTTTTTTCAAAAACGTACATTTCATAAAAACAATATACAACATGTTAACTATGTTCATGAATATTTATAACAAGTATTCAAATAACAAGTATACAAATAACATTATAATCAACACGTCCCCATAATGTTACAACTGTATAATACATACATTTTTCGAAAAACAAAATACAATAAACATATGTAAGTTTAACTAGCTATGTGAAACAATATTTAAACATTTCCTAAAATTTACAAAACTAGGCTTTGGAAGAGGTTTAGTAAAAATATCTGCTAACTGTTCTTTAGAATTAACAAAGCCTAACTCAAATTAGTTATTATCAAATTTTTCGCGTATAAAATGATACTTGACATCAATGTGTTTAGTACGTTTGTGATATTCGGGATTTTTGATAAGTTTGATTGTGCTTTGGTTATCCATGTATAAATAATTTTCCTTTATGCTGCAAGTTACTTCTTTTAAAAATCGTTTTATCTAAACTATATCTTTTACAGCTTCACATCCCGCTATGTATTCAGCTTCAATAGTTGAAAGTGCAACTGTGCGCTGTTGTTGAGATCTCCAAGCAACTGTGCATTCATCTAGTTGTGTTATGACTCCAGATGTAGTAGACCTTCGATTTTCAATGTCTCCTGCATAATCAGAATCGGAAAACGTTTTTAATTTAATTTTATATGGTTTTGTGTAATAGAGCCCATAGTCAAGACTTCCTTTTATATATTTTAAAACTCTTTTTGCCGCATTTATATGCACTTGACATGGTTTTTCCATATATCTGCTCAACACACACAGTGCATACGAAATATCTGGTCTACTTATAATTGATAGATATATTAATGAATCAATCAATTATTTATAAGAAAATTTGTATATTCCTCTGCATCAATATAAAGATTTATCCAACCTGGCTTTAATGATGTAGATACTGCATTACAACTTGTCATTGAAAACTTTTTGATAATGTTCTCCATGTATTGACGTTGATGTAGAAATATAGACTCCGAATTTAATATTTTAATTTGAAAACCAAGAAACTTATTTAATTCACACTCTCTTAGTTCAAAATTTTCTCTCAGATGTCCTATTAAAACAGCAGCAAGTTTTTCATCATTGTATATTAACAAACCATCATCAACATATATTGCTAATATAACCTTCGAACCCTTTACGTTTTTTATAAAAACGCATGTATCGGAATCACTTATTTTCATATTAAATTTGTCAAGAACTTCACAAAATTTTTTATTGAAACACCTTGGAGCTTGCTTCAATCCATAAAGACCTTTCTTCAATAAGCAAACTTTTTTAGAGTCTTTAACATACCCAAGTGGTTGACTTATATAAATCTCTTCATTTAGCTCACCATACAAAAAGGCGGTCTTAATATCAAATTGCTTTATAGCCATTCTTTCAGAAACTGCAACAGCAAGCATTAAACGAATTGAATCATATTTGACCACAGGACTATAAGTTTCTTCATAATCTATGCCATGCTCTTGAGAGAATCCTCTGGCTACCAGGCGAGCTTTATACCTCTCAGCTGTGCTATCAGATTTGTATTTGATCTTGTACACCCAGCGACAATCTACTAATTTCCGTCCTTCGGGCAACTTGCATAACTTCCATGTATTGTTTATCATTAGTGCATTGTATTTATCGTCCATTGCATTTTTGCATTTATCGGAACTTTTACACGTAATGGCTTCTTCATATGACACAGGTTCGTTTTCTTCAGTTACTGAAAGAAACAACTCATCAAAGTTAATTTTTCTCTTAGGTTTTGGCCTTAGATTATATCCTGTTTGTTCTGCTCTGCTTAATTTTATACACTCTTGATTTTCGAGCTCAATTGCTTGGGATCTGGAATTTTTGGATTGAGAGCTTATCGGTTGTGTACATGCTTCTTCTTGATTACAACTTAAATTAGGTACTAAGTTCTGGTTTTCTTGAACTATTTCCTCATTTATTTCTACGGTTTCAGATTCTTGAATTTGAGAACCTGCTTCGAAATTAAAATTTTCTTGATTTGGCTTCAAGCAATGTGTACAATATTTTTCACTTTCCATTAATTTATCGCCATCATTTATTTTAATTATTTGATCTTCATCACCGAAAACAACGTCTCTATGTATTTCAATTCTTTTGTTATGTTCAAAAAATATGCGATATCCTTTATAATTCAAATCGAAACTAACAAAAAAGCCCTTCCTGCTTTTTGCATCCCACTTTTTACGAGTTTGTTTTGGAATGTGTGCAAAAACTGGAATACCAAAAACTTTTAAATGATCAATTCTAGGTATTTCGTTAAACCATAACTCAAAAGGAGACTTCTTTTCAACAGAACTTGATCCTGTTCGGTTCAATACATAAACGACATGATGTACTGCTTCAGCCCATAGATACTTGTTTAATTGTTTAGTTTGCAAAATACATCTTGATAGTTCAACAACTGTCCGCATTTCTCTTTCCACCGATCCATTTTGTTCGGGAGTATGGTACACGGATTTCTGATGCTGTATTCCGTAGTGTTTGAATAAATTATTCATATCTTTATTGATAAACTCTGTTCCATTATCAGATCTGAATTTTTTAATTTTTATATTTTGATTTCTCATAACATTTAAAAAATTTTTAACATTTTCAAAAACCTCACTCTTTTGTTGTAAAAAGTATATCCATTTAAATCTGGAGTAATCATCTTTCAGTAATAAGAAATATTTGAACTGTCCAATTGAAATTTCTTCCATTGGCCCACAAACATCAGCATGAATTAATTCTCCAGGAGTTTTCGATCTGTTATTACATTGAACATAAGGTAGCTTATGAAGTTTTCCCAGACAACAACCTTCACAAATTTTATTTTCTACATCTGTATATGCTATTTGTCTTGATTTAATAATTTGTGTTACATGTTTCATATTTTGATGAACAAATCTTTGATGTCATATATTAGAAGTGTTAACACTTCTGTTTGCTATATATGTAGTTGTTTTTCTTTCTTAGAACTTTTATTTCGAGTTCAAATAAATTGCCATTTCTGTTTCCAACCGCTTTAATTTTATTATTTCGAATGAAAGTACATTGGGTTTTATTCAATTTCATATTATACCCTTTATCCATAGCTGCCGTTGCAGAAAATAAATTGACCTTCATATTAGGCACAAACAGAATATTTTCTAAAATTCTTTTATCCTTCCAGGCGTCTTGCTTGTTCTTCACAGCCTCTCTTAAAGAATTTATCCTTGCTTGATTTTTTTTTGCTTCTCGCAACTAAAGCTTCTTGAATTATATACACATATATTTTTTTTTTTTAGCTTGAGTGTCCTGGGCCCATAACCAGTTGAATATTTAATCTGTTATGTTGAAAAGTTTATTATCGACTAACAATTTTTTTCAAAAAGGTACATTTCATAAAAACAATATACATGTTAACTATGTACATGAATATTTATAATAAGTATTCAAATAACAAGTATACAAATAACATTATAATCTACACTTTGACGACGAGGTGAAGAGAGCTCAGAACAACAATGCAACCAAACCCACAGCATTACACGGACGGAGAAGGGAAAATATAGGGATGAATTGAGACCACATAGAGGACTATTGCCGTCTCTTCTACAGGGCATTCCTTACCAATTATCGTATGAATGACTTCAAAATCATGTTGAATAAAACATTCACATAAACATATTTTCCATAAATGTTATACACTAGAACCCCGACTTGCGTCGTTAATGGGGACCGGAGAAACGCGACGCAAATCGAAACGACGCAAATCGAATCACATTTTTCTATATAAATGCACTGAAATTTAATTTATTGGGGAAAATATTAAAAAAAGCAAAAATTTTTTTATTTTTGATAAAAAAACAAGTATGAATACATTTTTATTTATTTCATTTACTTCAACACATGTTTATAATTATTATAAAGAAATAAAACAATAAATTAAAAAAAATATAATAAAAATTAAATTCATCTACATACATATGTACATATGTATGTATTTATATTCATAAAAAGTAGGTGCATTAAAAAATTTTAATTTATTTAGCTTACATTGAGCTCTCTCCATAACCAGACAGTTGTTCTTAGCAAAACTTCTTAATATACAGGCCAGAATTTGCAAAAATGCTAAGACAGAAAAGATGTTATATCAGGCACTACAAATGCTAGAAATGGTAATCCACAATGCTGTAGTAAACAATTTAACCGTTTTTAGCGACTCAAATCGAAATCAAAACACGCAAATCGAAATCAAAACGATGCAAATCGGGGTCAAAACGACGCAACTTGAAATTGCAACGACGCAAATCGAATTTTTCCAGTTTTTAAAAAGCGACGCAAATCGAAACGACGCAAATCGGGCCGACGGAAGTCGGGGCTCTAGTGTACATAAAAAGCCTTGTAATATGAAATTCACAGTCCGTACTCTCATGCAGTTCTTTGTGTAGTACATCATGTTAAATATAATGTGTTATATTAAGTGATTACTTTATAAATATATTATATACATTATCTACATTCCATTTTTCGTGCTTCAATTTCATAATTATAATTCATTTCTTTAAAAAAACAAAAACGAAATTTTAAATTGCCACTCCTATTCTTCTTGCATGTCCTCGTGTTTGTCAATTTATTCTTTCATGATATTTTTTGTGCAACGATGACGCATCACTTGAGCTTGGGTTTGTTCTTTCATTTTTTAAACGCCAGAAGGGATCAAAAATCATCGTCCCAAAACTACATACTTATATCCGTTAAGTTGTACGGACTTCGCTTCCTTGCCCGAGATATTGATGGTGCAGACTGCGCAGGCAGAATTATGTTGACTGTGCAGGCAAAATTGGAGTTGACGACGACGACTCCAAAAAATTATTTGAAATTTCAGCACTTAGACTGCATTCTCTCCAATGATGCACTTTGCATCATTCTGTAAATGTAATCACCTTCATTATAATTGAAATGACAATCCATTAAAACACAAAACACGTACAAAACATTGTAAGAGCCTTCCCATTTGAACTTTAAATCGGTGTATTATATTAGTTTCGATTCCAGTATTGGTGGCTTTAGCGTCGCTATATGCCAATAAAACCACAGCAATTAAATGGGTTTCTTTAATAATTTGTGAATAGTATCGATTTTCTTTCTTCGAGAGTGAAAACTGAAATCTTCATATTACTTACGACTTACACTTCCCTATACTTAAATTTTTCCCTGGTGACTTTGCAGGGTTATCAATTTTTTGGTTTCAAAATAAAGTTAAATATAATACAATAAAGCTATGATTTTGATAAAACTTTTATTTCATTGTAATGCTTATGGACTGCCATTACACACAATTTACAATGTCATTTAAATGATTGCTTCTACATTGGTTGCAGCCGTACATTTCTTTGAGCTTTTTCTTGCAGCGTTGTTTTCGAACAAATACGGCCCAATGACACCTCCAGACCATATTGAGCACCAAACAGTCACTTAATCCGGATGCAATCGCTTTTTCACAATCACTTCTGGGTTCTAAGAATCGAAATGTAAAAGACGCCATAATGAGCCGTAAGGTAGGTGTAATTGCAGAGAACGTCGTGGAATCGAAAAAAATGGATTATACGCCAAACTTTCACTAGCAATATATATTTTCGGCAGTGTACACATTGCTATGATGCATTGGACTGACCACATCTGTAACGCTTCTAGTCTCTTCAAATTGCTTTATGACCTTGCCAATTCCTTGCACAGTAGGTCTATTATTACGACCATAATCACTCTGTATTGCTCGAAAAGTGGGCACATTTGAACCACCACTTTTGTAGTAAGTTTTAACTATTTTCACACGTTTTTCGTCTGTAAAATGATCCATATTCGTAAATAGCAAATCTTT
Source organism: Germaria angustata (assembly GCA_963681545.1). NCBI lineage: Eukaryota > Metazoa > Arthropoda > Insecta > Diptera > Tachinidae > Germaria > Germaria angustata. The sequence continues at coordinate 73,905,052 of OY812998.1, read as the reverse complement.
TACTAAATAAAGCACATTTTATATGACAGATGTTAAACAGCTAACGCCATTGCCTGGCTGGCGGTCTTGAGACCACTAAATGGATAACCCGATATCCCAAATCTGTCACACATCATGACAAAATGTAAAGCGCTCTGTATGGTGTAGGTCCTTTTTTGCTAAATTATATATTACTTCATACGACAAATGCAATTGAGGCTTTCTTCAATCTTCAATGTTGGCTTGGTTCGTGTGTTAAATCACTACTATGGTTGCATCTTCTTCCAAAATATCGGCTTTAAGTTATGTTGCTGTTATTATACTTATATGTTTTGCAAATCACCAGTAAAAATGTAATTAAATTTTATTGGATTCTCATATAGTATTTGTAATTTTTGTATAAGTATATTAGTTTGAATGCTTTTCAAACATGATTTGGCTGAAGAGTACTGATGATTTGGTTAACTAGAATGAAATGCAGGCAACAAAAAAAATAAATCATTTTTATTAAACAAATTTACTAAAACTTTGAAAAATTTTTTGGCTTCCTTAGTATATTCTTTTGACTTTATCAAACAAAAATGATTTATTTTTCACTCAGTAAATTATTTTATTTTATTCATACTACTAACCAAAATCATAGAAGTATCTCTAAAATAGTCAAACAAATGTGCACATGATTAAGAGCTCAAAATAGAGAATATTTCGATGGAAAAAATTTTAAATAGATATTGTGTTTACACAAAACAAATAATTTTTTTATTTAATTTAATTTTTATTTACGGGTGCTTCACCTATTCAATTAAAAGGAAATATTATTTTTCAAATGACTGTTTTGTTTGATTTTTATAGATTAATCTTTGAATACTGATAATCTAAACATCAAAAGTTTGTTTAGATTGTTTTTCTGAGAATAATAAGCTGCTACCATCATCTTGCTAGAGAAATGCATGACGAATTGTAAATTAATTTGTAATTATTAAGTAAACAAATTATATTTTAATGTTAATAAATAATTCGTCAGTTGGTAAATATTTGTAGAGAACCCACAAAATCTCATGCATTCTTGAAACACCTAAAATAAATTTTTCGCTTGATATGTAGTTATCTGCGATAAACAGCATGAGCTTAGCAGCTGCTCATGTCCACAAAAAATAAATTAATTAAATAGGTAGATTGTTATTAAAAAAAAATATATAATCAGGCATGTGATGGAAATCGATCGATTTCTAATCGAATTGATGTTGGTGTAGTGAATTTCGATCGCATTTACGAATACATTTTTGATTTAATTTCTAATTATTCACTCATGTTCTAAAAATCGCGAATCGCGCAAAATTAACGATTCAGAATGCAATATACCTTTGTAGTTGCCAATTCCATGCGATCTCATATGTAGGTGATTATCTTCCAGTGGACCAGATTATCTACCAGTTTCTTAAATGACATTACTTTTTTATTTTTCTCTTTTGCTTTCTATTTTGAAAGAGAATAATTTGAAATTGCTTGAAATATTATTCTAAAAATCGATCGAAATTCATCATACCACTTCAAAATTATCGTTTTGAAATCTATAGATTTCTATCACATACCTGTATATAAAATCTGTGGAGAGGGTTGTTTACGATTCCCGCTTAGGAAACTACACTCTGTGCGTCGGTTCAATAAAAATGATTGACTTTGTGAACGAATAACACAACATTTGTTAACATCTTATTGTATAAATACTCGTATTGTATAAATTCCTCCTTTGATTCCTATTCACCAATTCGGAGGCTGTCTTCTTTTTCTCAAAGAAAATCCTAGTGAACAAATTTTTACCAGTTTTTACAATTTAAGGTATTTTCAATAAAAATTATACTATTTACAAACATTGAACTTTTAATTTTAAATTATTCATGTGTGTTTTATGTTTGTGTTAGAAGAAATATGAAGTGCTTGTATATCTTAAAATTCTGGATCGATTTTAATGAAAAATACATTGTCTGCCTCTGAAAATTACTTTTCAAGCCGTTTATTTGCAATACAAATCAACTGCTCGATGCTTCATAGGTCGAGCGCAAGTCAGCCACAGCTTCTCCTTCATGTACGAGTATTAATATATAGCACAGAGTACTCAACCAGAGTACTCAACTTTGACGTATAAAAAGGGTCCGAATCATATTTTGCATAAACTGTATAACGTGCATAAAGTTTGTGTGAAGAGATATCTATATAAAAACAAATAGCTTTGCTATCTCTTTTACACAAACTTTATGCATGTTTACAAAGTTGTCGAGTCTAGTTCTAGTTTATGATATATAGTATAGATTATTTTTTTTCGCCAGTAGTCACGATTTATTTTTCATTATGTAAAAGTAGGCATTTTATTTTTTGTTTTCATGTTTGAACAAATGAGTAACTTTTTATAAAAAAGTATTTTCAAGTAATTCATGTGAACAGAGTTTTTCAGATTCTTACAATAAATTCATATTTGACTTCTTTAGAAGTTAAAAAATGCACTATTAGATTTCTGGAAGCAATGTTTTAGATTTAGATGCTTTAGACTACAATGTTTTGGTTTGTTTGTGGTGGTTAAAATGGTTTCCAAATATTAAATTGATTTCAGTGTAATTCATTATAATTGATCAGCGGGGGAACCAAATTATGAGGATCACATTGTTTGTATGCGTCTTACAAACATATTGGAAAGTTTGTTATTCGTTTCAGAGCTTTTTAGGGGATTAAGCATCGATTAACAGTTCATATTTTCATTTTAGTGCACTTTTCAAAAATATTTTCCACTTTAATTCTGTGATGTATTTGTATCTATATTAATTTTAAATAATAAGTGCTAATTTAAGTAAAACAAATTGATTTTGGTTACATACCATTAATAATAGCTGAATTCAGAATTCTTATAACTTTATTGGATGGATATTTTCCATCTTTGTTTTTCCTTCGAAAAATGTTGTTTTCGGGTTATAAATCAAGAAGAAAATATTGAAGTCCAAAAAAAAACTAAAATTTGCCTATAACACCAAAACTAACAAAAAAATTTGTTACCTTAAAACAAATATTTGTAACAGATTTATTAAATAAAATAATTTAGAAGTCCCCAAAGCTGTTAAATTACTTTTTAGATTTGTTTGATGTGGCTTTAGCTGTTCATATGTCAACATTTCATTGTTTGCAAAACCAAATCATCAGTAAAGTTTAAGCAGTTTGAAAAAATTCAACCTCATATTTATGCCAAAACAATCAAATGCAATATGAAAATTATTTATCTGATCTGAATATTACAAAATAATATCAAAAAATATAATTTTTCATATGGGCTGTGACATAGTCACGACTGGTGACTTACATTGACCATTTTCAATAACTCTTGATTTAATTTTAAAAGTGTTAGAAAGGATTAAAAATCAAGAAAAATGTATAGGAAAACGGTGAAATATTTATCTATGTAAGATCTATTATGTATTTTGATGATTGATTTTGATTAATTCATACCTTCACGAAGGATGGATATACATATAAAATCCGAGCTAGCGAATGTAACAAAATTAATTGGTTATTTTAGTTTCTAAATATAATAAAGCATATTTGTAATATTTTAAGAGAATATATTCAAATTTTAGAGCGTGTAAAACACTATATCCTATTTGTATATCATATTGTATTAAGTTACAAAATATTTTTTTAATAAAAAATATCCAGGCAAATATTGCTAAAGAAGTAACTAAAATGTGCTATTTTTTAGCACATCACTATTTTGCATCGAATTGTTTTGGTATTGAAATCGTACTGTTCATTTGGAGAATTTATTTAAATAAGGCAAATATTAAGTGCTTGCTACTCGTATCTAGGTAGTATGATGGTTATCAATTGACATCTGACTCGATGAGGGGCTTAGCTGTTTATTTTGTACTCTGTCGATGAGAATACGAATGCAAGTACCTGACTATAAAAACAGTGTTTAAGTCTCTGTGAAACTTATAGTCATTCATAACATCATTTGACACAGACATCGGGCTAATAAAAATATAATAGATCATGGATCTTACTGGCAAGAATATAGTTTTTGTTGCTGGTTTAGGTGGAATCGGCTTCGAAGCCTGTAAACAACTTATGACAAGGAATGTTGCTGTAAGTATAAGTAGCAGGTATTTGAAAGTACTAATTTCTGAAAGCATTGCTAATCGCATGTTATAGTATTTGGTAGTATTGGATGTGATGGAAAACGCAAAAGCTGTACAGATCCTGCAAGCAATGAATCCAAAAACAAAAGTCATCTATATGAAATTCGATGTCACCGATAAAAGTTCAATTAAAAATACAATCAAACAAATTATCGGCATCATGAAATATATTGATGTGTTGGTAAACGGTGCAGGTGTAATTGCAGACAGGAATGTTGAACTGACCATCAATGTAAATTTAATTGGTCTCATAAATACCACGATTGAGGCTCTTCCATACATGGACAAGACCCAAAAGGGACGTGGTGGTGTCGTATTAAATATTGCTTCAGTCTTGGGTTTGGAACCATGCTCACCAATCGCTGTCTACAGCGCATCCAAGTTTGGTGTAGTCGGATTCACTCGTTCCTTATCGGTAAGTTTCGTTCAACTAAATGTATGGGATTGCAATATTATCCCTATTGTTAATTAATATTCTGACTTACTGCAGAAGGAGAGCGCAAGACAAATTTATTTGGCTCGACTTAGCTACACATTTTTTGAGTTGCTTAACAAAATTATGAAGGAAGCATTAACATAAAAGTTAGTTAATCCAATTTTTGTTACAACAGTGCTTGCTCCCGGCACTTGCCTATGAGACACACATACATAAATACAAATAATTGAAAGGTATACAGTTTAAGGGCCTTATGCACAAGTAACGAAAAAGTGACATTGAACTGGATCTTATCGAGTTTTTACATGCAATCATACCAATTTTTCGTTATATATACGGTCGTAAGTTTATTAAATACCTAAAATACTTAAAAGTTGTTCAGCTTTATGTGCTGAATATGAAAAAGATCTTTCGATTCTACGAATATTACTGTATTTGCATTTCACAACGTCCCATAACTGGTATTCGGGATTGGTTTCATTGAATTGGGCTGATGGGGGTATTTTAATAAATACAAGGACATTTTTAATTTCAATTATGTTGTAAATTAAATAATGCATGTTTTCCTTGCCTTTTAAAACGTTACATACACTAGGCAGCCTTTGAATAAACGTGTTGAGGGAATTTGCTATACTTATGTACCTACACATTTATTATTTCTGGACGTACAGTTACAGCTGTGCTCATATAATTTCTTAACAAAGGCTTGTAAAGAGAGAGTAACACAAAATCAAAATCGCAAAAAATAGAGTAAATGCACTCCTTACTAGGCAATCGAAAATTGCCAAAAAAAACCTCAAGAAATTTTTTAATTCACTTTCAATATCAATTCTATTATCTATTGCTTATAGAAAATAGTCCGATATATCTATAGCTAAGCTTAACGTGATCAATCAGTTGTCTATATTTCAATACCATTTAAACGTGAAAGTTTAAAAGTTTTTTATGAAAAAATTATTATTGTAGGGGATAATTATACGTTCATATGACTAGACTAGAATTCCAGGCTTAAGTGTTACGTTTTGTTAGCAATCGGCTTAGACGATTTTTTCTTCACAAAATTCATTGTAAGTACTTTAAGCATTCTTGTCATTTTTAGTGATTTATATTAACGCAAAAAAATATATAATTCCACCCACTGCTCCAACACTTTTAAGGGCATCCACATATAACAGCAAACAAGTTAATTCGATGAGAATATAAATCGCCATCTTCTTTTAAAATACGCCACAACAAAAATCGCTACGTCGAGAAATCGCCACTGTTGCTGTTCCTAAAACTAAGAAAAGTGTCATTGTTTACCACATTCAGTGCTTTTGTTAAAAAAAAAAATTACACAGAAATATTTATTCACTATTTCATTTCTGTCTCCAAGGCACTACCTTCTGCATAGCTTGATTCGAACACAGTGGCGCAAATCTTACATCGTGTCTGACACCGGTTGCAAGCGTATATTTTGTTAGAAATAAATAAAAGAACAACAAAAAAAAAACACACACACACACACACACAAATGGCATAATATCCGGAAAAGAATTCGAGACAGTTCAAATCCATTGAAACTACCATATATCAGTATGTATAATTTTTATGAAACCAAATTTATTACAATTGTCCCAAGCCATTTAATTGTTTAGTAAAATGATCCCATTTGTCGTTGAGCTGTATTTTGTTATATCCAAATGACAGCATTCCTCGGCCAATATGTGGATTAATTTTCATCAGCTCAATCAGCTTTGCCATATGTTTCTTATTTGTAATTCTGCTAAGAAATACTTATTTTATTATTTTATTTTATTTTATTATTTTATATTTATTTATTTTATTTTTATTTTTTACAGTTCTGTATGTTTTGCAAAACAAACTTTATATGCATACTTAAATTTTTTTATCTATTTTTGATTTTCAACTTGTACTGTTAATAAAACAACACCTAATGAGCTGTTGTAGATATTTGACAGTGCGAACAACACATACAGACAACAGTTGTAAACCATAATCGCATTTAAAAAAATACAACATTAAAGTAACAACTGTTGTAAACCATAATCGGGGCATAATACTATTAGCTCTTGAATTTTGTTAGAACTAAAAACTCATAAGGCTCCTCTTCTCCGAATTTCTTTTACTCCTTTTTCACTACCTCCTAAAAATTTTTTCGAATACGCGAACACTTTCTATTACCAACTAGTAACAATTAGTAAAAACTTTTGGTTAATAAACAGAGCTTAAAAAAGCTCAAAAATTCGTAAAAGCTAACATTAATTTTCGTAAAAACACTACTATCTGTTTTGATAAATTTGAAAATAACAATAATAAAACAAAATTAATTTTTGTGCTTAACATAAATGTTCTACCGATAATTTCTCTCCAGGTACACAACATAATTATATGTATGTGGGCACGAACTTAATTTCTATTCAACTTTTTTATTGTTATTTAATTGATAAGCATTTCAAATAAATATTTATATGTATATAAGTTCTTTTTGGTAAGTCTGTGATATGCATTCTAAAAATAAAAAAATCTGCTTAATATATTGTGTGATTAAGTAAATGTATAATTTTACTCAAGATCACACATTCAAATGCGAATCTAAACTCATACGTGAGAGCTGCTTATATCTAGTACATACTAGAATTTAAATTCAGTATAACTTTTTTCCATTTTCAGGATCCCTATTATTTTAATCGTACTGGTGTTGCAATAAGTGCTCTTTGTCCTGGTCTTACCGAAAGTCCAATGACAGCGAATCCTAAAATTAGTGATACTTTTGAATATTCCAAACCTTTGACCGACCAATTTTTTTCGGCTCCACGTCAACCTGCCGCCAAAGCTGGAGAACATTTAGTAAAAATAATTGAAATGGCACAAAATGGAACAATGTGGATCAGTGATAAAAACACAATGACAAAAGTTGAACCAAAACTTTTCTGGCAGCCTTGAAATGTAAAGTACATACTATATACTATAGTATATATGGACTATAAATTTTTAATCTATAATTTTTGCTTAAATATATTTACATGTGTATGCACACATACATCCATACGCACATATTTTGTATGGATATATAAAAATTAAATTTCTTTTCAGATCATTTCAGAATAGAGCAAGTGTAAGACTCAATATTCATGGTTTGCAAAATTTATTAATTATTTAAAAACAATATTCATTCAAATCATTGCTCGAGATATTCTCCAAAGTAATTATAAAAAAATTGTTATTTGCTGTGGACTTAGACTATGCATATGTCTACATTTCATTGGCGCTAACCAAATCATGAATTCATTTTAACCAAATTATGTTTGAAAAGCAATTCAAACTCATATATTGAAATTTATTATTTCGGTATTGATCCCATTTAATTATGTATTTTAAATATTTGCTTTTGTTTGTGTTGGCCTTAGCTATTCATCAGTGATCGTGGAACAGTTTCTAAGCATTTAATATTAAAATTAAAATAAAAAAAATTCCCTTTTCCTAATAAATACAATTAATTATTGGCACACAAAGGGCGTCAAATTATATACAGGCTGGAAGAAGAATAAAATGGATTCATATCGTATATATCACATTAATATATTCTAAGCGTACTATGCTTATATATTTTTAATTTTCATATATTAAATATTATTACCTTTTAAAATTAATAGTCCCTTTAATGGTACTATGTTACAATGCAACAACAAAATACATTAAAGGTGAATTCACCCATTCGTTTTGAACGTTCCGAACGCTTTTTTATATGTAGGTTGAAGTCTCTATTTAATGTAAAAAAGCTCTTGTAGCAAGCGTTCCCTTGATCTTGTAATCTGGTTGTTTCCTAAATACATAAAGAAATCATATAATGTAATAAAAACAACGTTTTTTTACATTTTATTCCCAACGTTTCGTCAATTATTTTTAGACTTCTTCAGGGGAATATTAAAAATTAAATAAATTTAAAAATAACAAATTTATATTTTCATTATAGTTTACAACATCTAAAACCTCAAAAAATATAAATTTGTTATTTTTAAATTTATTTAATTTTTAATATGCCCCTGAAGAAGTCAAAAAATAATTGACGAAACGTTGGGAATAAGATGTAAAAAAACGTTGTTTTTATTACATTATATAATACAGGCCCAATTAGCTTAAATAAATAGCTTAACACAGAATAACAAAAATATTAGCCAAACATTATATTACTATAAGGAAATCATATTACCACAGAAATGGTATGCATTTTAGACATTAATCTCTACAGAAAACCAATGCTCAATCGCACTTTTTGATAATACTAGTGAAAAAAGCGCGGAATTTTAAGGAAGAATAGCACCCCATTTAGACAGGCCAATTTCATTTCAGCTAGGAGAAGGATAGAGAAAGTACGTATTTCTCTATTTTTTCCAGCACAAATACCAGAACATTAAGTTTTTCATCACAAATTTTAATTCACCTTGAATATATACTCTTTTATATGTAAAATAAAAGCTTGTGCAGGAAAACTTGGTCTGTGTGTGATAGATCTAGAATTCTTGTACTCTTTCTTCACACGCAACTCGGTGGACACGTGAACGCTGTTGATAATGGTGTAGCGACAATCGAAAATAGTACTGCTCCATTCTGCTATTGTAATTAGCTTGTCCTTAATCCTTCCTTAATAAAAATAGTTCAAAAATTATTAACACAATTTCAAGAATATAATCCGGGCTAGATTAACTACTACTACTGTCGGATCATAATCTCTGCATTTTAATGACTTCTTTGGAAGCTTTTAATTTATATTTATAGCTATGTGCGGATATATGTACATATGTATTTGTATATAAATTTCATAGTCGTCCTTTCATATCTAATAGAAATTTTAAAGCATCCATAACTTTTTATCATAAGAAATATTTCTTTAGAATAATTAATTCTAAAACTCATATTCGGTACTTACATAGTAAAATAATAATAAATAAAATGATTTTATGGCCGTTCCTTATTAAGTTCATACATACGCCAGTAATTATAAAATGCCAGTAATAGCTAAGATTCAAAAGTAAAGTTAAATAAAACACTTATAAAATTATGATTATGATGAAACTTATTTTATTATTATGCCTAGCCATTACGTACAAAATATAATGTCATTTAAATGACCGCCCCTAGATTGCAGCAGTGGATCCTTTTAAGATATTTTTAACCGCGTTGACACGATATTTGACGTGGCCCCACAAAAAAGCCAAACGGCGTCAAATTGCATGATCTTGGTGGACAATTGACATCGCCAAAGCATGGAATTACGCGTTCTGATACTCGTGACACTGTATTGTTGAAATTACATATCGTTCAGAGCATAATCTTCAATTTCAGTCCAAAAAAAAAGTAGGTCACCATACGGACATAGCGCTCTGAATTGACGGTAACGGTTCTTTTAGCGTCGTTTTCGAATAAATACCAATGACAATTTCAGACCATAATCAGCCGGCGTTAATTGTTATGTGATTTGTACTGTACATACATACGTACAGCACTGCGGATCTCTTGTGGGAATATCGAAGTCAGGATATGTTCGTATATCCTCATCGATAGTACCTCACTCAGTTTGCTGCTCTATTTGTATCCGATATCTCGCCCTGCATCACACTACATAAATTTTATTTTCTTCTGCAAAAAGGGGATGAAAATAGCATTTTCCAACCGCAAGCCCTGTTTATATAAGTACATCCTGCTGCAAGCGCTGCTACTTAGAAAGTGTGTAATATTGTATGTTGTATGTACATAGGTTTCATTGTTCGCTCCTATATTAAGAATTCACCCAAAGTTGAATGTATTGATCCTTTTGGTCCAACCAATATATTTGATAGTTAAGAAATGACTTGTAGAATGAAATTCCGTAAAAAAGATTTTCGCACTTTTTTCTTCGAATACAATTCATGATAAATATCTAGATATTTTGAGAAACAAGTGTAATATTCTAATTGACGTAAAAGTTTGAGGGATTAATATATTGTAATAAAGTTTTGAAATGGCACTGGTAACAAAGGTTTGTAATAACCACCGAAATCATCTGCTTTTGAAGAAATTATGTCCTTAAAGGCTCCACGTCCTATATTAATTTAAGTAAAACTAATTTGTTTTATTAAATGTTATATTTTATTTTTTTATTCAATATTTCGATCACCATCGGTTTTCTTCATCAGGAACTATAATTTTAAAATATTTAAAAAAATTTAAAAATTAAAATCATTGAGAAACATAATTAACATTATAAAAATTACACTAACATTTTAATCATTATCTTACTTTGAGTAAAGCCGTCTTTTTCTTTTAAAATCAAAAAGCTTACTAAATGTCTGTTTGTTTATTTTTGTTTATATTTTGTTATCATATCATATCTATACGTATGCGCGCAATTTTTTTTTATTATATACTTATTTGCAATCTATTTTACAATAATAAGCAAACTTGATCATTTATAAAATCACATACCCTATTGATTCTCTTTGGAACCAACAATTTAAATTATATATGAGTGTAAAAATCATATATAAGGATAATGTATTATATTAATAAATTATAAATATTAATGAAAGTATATATTAAAGGTTTATTTTACAAAGTATTTATATAATTTCATTAAATATAAGGTAGATCTAAGATATGATTTCTTTTAAGTTTTCTAATTTCATCAGTATCATCAAGTAATGCAATTGCCAATATATTACTATGGTAACTAGGCCTTTCTAAGTAGTTAGAGCTATATTTTCTTATTTCAGATTCTACGAAGGGTATTTTAAGGTCGTTATGTAAAGATTTATTTGTTATATAAAACGGTGCATTTGTAATTGTCCGCAAAGCTTTAGATTGAAACCTTTGCAATATTTCTATGTTTGAGTTACTGGCAGTCCCCCACAATTCTATGCCGTAGGTCCATATAGGTTTTATTATAGTTTTTAGTAAAAGAACCTTGTTTTCTAAGGAGAGTTCAGATTTTCTTCCAAGTAACCAGTACATTTGTTTAAATTTATTGTCTAGTTGCTTTCTTTTGGCTGTTATATGTGCTTTCCATGTTAGCCTTCGATCCATGTGAAGGCCTAGATATTTTATGGTATCACTTCTAGGAATTTCTGTGACGTTAAGGTATACAGGAGGACAATTTTCTGTTCTTGTTGTGAAAGTAATGTGATTTGATTTTTGAGTGTTTACTACAATATTCCATTTTGTGAGCCAGAGTTGAAGGCTATCGAGTTGACGTTGTAGAGAACTGGAGGCTAGGTATGGTAGGCTATTAGAAGATAAAAATGAAGTATCATCTGCATATGTTGCCATAGTTATGTCACCTTGTGTTGGCATGTCATATGTAAATATTGTATATAAAACTGGGCCGAGAACACTACCTTGCGGTATGCCAGCATTTATTTCCAAAATTTTTTAAATATCTGCATTAACTTTGACATAAAAACATCTATTTCTCAAATACGATGAGAAAAACAAATAGAAAGGAGCAGGAAGAGTACTTTTTATCTTGTAGAGAAGGTCCTCGTGCCAAACTTTATCAAAAGCCTGCTGTATATCCAAAAATATAGCAGAGCAATACTTTTTGTTTTCAAATGAATCTCTTATTACTTTTATTATTCGGTGACATTGTTCTGGTTTGCCGTGCTTACTTCTGAAGCCGAACTGATAGTCTGGTATGATTTTATTTTCATTAAGAAAAGGTGTTAGACGTTTTAATAATAATTTTTCAAATATTTTCGAGAGAATGGGTAGAAGACTGATTGGACGGTAGGAGGATATCAAATTTTCAGCTTTAGTTGGTTTTAACACCATTATAATTTCAGCGCACTTCCATTGGAATGGAAAATGTTGGAGCCGTAAAATGGAATTGAATATCAGTGTCAAAAATGTAATAGCTTTAAATGGTAAACATTTAATAGTAAGTGCATCTATTTTATCGTATCTCGTAGATTTATTGTTATTCAGAACATTTATTTCTTTTTTTATTTCTTGTGGTGTAATATGTTTTATTGGTAAATGCATTTGACATGCTACATCTAGAAAATGTCGTACATCACCGTCATCAGTGTTGGTCGAATGCGGTGTAAAAGTATTTACCAGATGAGTAGCAAAAGCTGTAGATTTTTCTTTATCCGTTTTACACCATGAGTCGTCAGAATTCTTGATGGGAACATTTCTTCTTAATGGTCGTTTAAGGCACTTGGTTGCTTTATAAAGCTCAAATTCTTTGTTTTTATTTTGAGGCTTTAAAGCTCGTAGAAACGAGTTAATGGAATCATTTTTTTCTTTAGCAAACATTTCTGTGCATAACTTTATTGCAAGGTTCCAGTTTGTTTTATCTCTTGGGTTTCGTATTCGATGCCAAACTCTTCTTAAACGTCTAGACTCTCTGATCATACTTCTTACTGCTGCAGATGCTTGAACTTTCTGACTTAAATTTTTAGCATTGACATTAGTAGGGGTGGACAGAAATGCAGCTTCATGAATTAATGTAGTGAGAGTTTCAACCGCATCATCTAAATCTTCTGGATTTTTAATTTTAGTATTAAGATTTACATTATTTTCAATAAATTCGCTAAAGAATTCCAAATTAGAATTTGTTTTAATTAATTTTACGCTTTTAGAAGCCAATTTAACATTTACATTATAGTTAACAATAAAAGGCGAATGATCTGAACTTAAACCATCATCATTCAATATATCCAGGGAGTTTCTAGAGACGCCATAAAATACAACGAAGTCAGGAAGATCTGGTATCTTTGCTGGATCGGAAGGCCAGTAAGTTGGTCTATTTCCTGACAAAGCACTATAGTTGTTTTGCAATAGACATTTATAAAGTTGTTTGCCCTTGGGATTCGTAAGTTTGGACCCCCACCAAGGATGTTTAGCGTTGTAGTCGCCACCAACAATGAAACGTGCGCCTAAAGTTTTAAAAAAGTTTTCGTATTCTTCGTATTGAATAGAATGTCTTGGAGGAGAGTAAATTGAACAGATCGTGATTGGTATATTGTTGCAAAAAATTTTAATGCCAGAAGCTTGCAAATAAGTTTTTTGGAAATCTTTTTCAACATTGTATTGGGGAGTGGATTTAATGAATAGACCTGCCCCGGCATGGGCTTTACCGTCAGGATGATTTGTAAATATGAAATCATAACCTTTTATTTTTACATAAGACTTAGTAGTTAAGTGAGTTTCAGAAATTAAAAATATATCAATGTATTTGCTTTTCATAAAGTATTCAACTTCGTTCAGTTTGTTCGTTAATCCATTTGCGTTCCATACTACAATTCTTAGATTTACTTGCATAGTTTCTTGATTAGAAGTGACATCATATTCAACAGGGTGTTTGTTAGTTCTATTTGTTTATTCAAGAGATTTTCAATATTTTTCATGATATCGCTATTCATATTTTGGCCAGCAACATTAGCATATGATTCACCTGAGTGTGTGTTTTTACCTCCTGAATAAACGTTGTGTTCTTGATTACTATTCACATGAGGGAAATCGTTATTATTTAAAGAGAACTGTTGTTGGTAAACGGGTGACCTTACTGGTAATCTTTTTCTTAGGATATTTTGATAAACCTCGCACCCTCTGTAATTGGCAGTGTGCTGTTTTAAGCAATGGACACATTTAGGAGGAATTTCAAGATCCTTGGGACAGTTGGATGAAGGGTGGCCAAGTCCGCACTTTACACATACAAATGGCTTTTTACAATACGTTTTCGTATGACCGAATTGTTGACAACGGTGGCATTGTACTATTTCGTTTGTACTTTTAGCTGCTTCAATTTGCACCATACATTGATTTATTGCACGTATTTCGAAAACTTTTTTATTGTTAGAACTTGGATCGATGTCAACATAAAACATGGGTAGAGGCTGTTTATTAAATCGACTTTTAACGTTAATAACATGTCTGACAAGGTGACCTTTATATAGAAGATCTGCTTTAATATCTTCTACCTCAGTAGTGTGGTGAAGGCCTTTAACAACAAATCTAAAGGATCGTTCATTTTTAATTTGATACGTGTGGTAGGAAATATTGTTTGCATCAAAATACTTAGTTTTCGATAAGAATCTACAGATTTAATATTGAGTTTAACTTGACCGTCATGTAATGATTTATAATTAAACTCATTATTGGCAATTGCAGTACTTACGCATTTGATCATTTTATTTATATTAGCAACATTATCTATAAACAACGGTGGCGGATTAACAGCAGGCTAATCTTTATTATTATTGTTATTTTCAGCATCGGCATTATCGTCATCATCAATATCATTGGCAAGTTCAGCAAATTTGTTGGTAGGGCAGCTTGGTTCATCAGCAAATTTCTTTTGTTTTTTTGGATCGTTTGTTTTAGGAGTTAATTTCTTACGTTTTGTTGTAACACATTGCCAGTTAAGTAAATTATCATCACTAGAGCTACAAACATCATCATCTGATGAAGTCATAGCTAAAGCAGGTGTATTTTGTTGTTAGCTTGACCGTTAACTTAGAACAATGGAATGCAGAACAATGCAATTGAATGCGGTGTTTTTTTTCAACAAGTTTTGTTTTTATATATATATTTTTTTTGTTTGTTTGTAAATGAAAAAGTCACAAAATTAGCACACAGAATACGTCTGCTTGCTTTGGATGATTCAACGCGGATTTTTCTTATTAAAGAGAAAAAAAGTTAATGTACGAAAATATTTGTTAATTTTCAACAGAAAAAAGTTTTTAATTTTTTATTATTTTGATTAAAAAACACAACCTTCCTCGATTAGAGTTTTGAATTGCGCAATTTTCTGTGTCTGTTTTGTAGTTTATTCTTATGTCCATGGGAGTATTTATTATGTGAAGCATTTCTAAGGTGTATCACTTCTTGCAATTGTTTTCTTGTTGTAATATTTCCACACTGTTAATGTTTGGAGAATGCGCTTTCATTGCACAGTGGGCTGCTAACGCTGTTTTTTGTTCTGTTGTTCCTTTTCTTGTTTTGTAGTCTGATTTATGTGCGGCCAACCTTGATCTAAGTTTTGATTTTGTCGTTCCAACATATATTTTATTACATATGTTGGAACCGTCTCCGCTACATGGTATTTTGTATACAACATTTGACTTTTCCAACATATCTATTTTTGTTTTAGTGCTCGAAAATAATTTATTGAGTGTATTGTCAGTTTCTAGAGCAATATTAACCTTCTGTCTGTCATATATGTTTGAATACGTTATTCTTTCCGAAAAACCAGGGACATGCGTCATTGACTTCATCCTCCGAAAATTAACGATTTTTGTTGATTACAAATAGAAAAATATGATTGAGTTGTATTTGAATTCTCATATAGTATTTGTAGTCTGTGGCATAAGTATACGAGCTTTGAATGCTTTCAATCATGATTTGGCTAAAAGGGTACCGATGATTTGGTTAGCGCCAATGAAATGCAGGCATATATGTACCTAGCTAAGCCAACAACAAACAATAGAATATTAAAATGGTTATTTTGTAGAATATCTCGAATAACAAATTTGATAAATATTGTCGTTTAACTTTTGATTTTTATGTTAAATTTAATTGTATTCTAACTGTAAGATATGTGACCTTTATTTTGTTAATTAATGATCAAATTATTTACAGCAGTCCAACGTAATTTTTTATTTGCCAGAAAATTACAAATATACAACCAGTGTTGGGCAAAATACATGGCTTGCGGTATTTAAAATACAAAATACAAAATACTTGCTGATCATGTATTTAAAATACAAAATACAAAATACTTTGAGGATATGTATTTAAAATACAAAATACAAAATACTTAAAAATCTGTATGTATTTAAAATACAAAATACAAAATACTTCCATTTATTGCACGTATTTCAAATACAAAATACAAAATACTTTCACGTCATGTACATGTATGTATTTAATGACAGTACCGTATATTCTATTCAACGTAAGAGCCAACCCACTCAATTGTCTACAGTCGCCGAAAAAACACATGTTAATATTTTATTAACTACTAATAACCTATATAATAGATGTACTAGTCCAGCTCAAACTGGAATCAACTTAGATATCTCAGTGTATAAATTTTCTTACTCTGAACCAAGAATAGTGGCATTATTCAAGATTACTGTACGGGATGAGTTGTTTAATGTAGTTATTTCTCCAAATTTCTGGCCTAATAGTATTTACGTTCGCGAATTTATATTTAAAACAAGACAAAGGAATTCTGTTCAATTGCCTTCAACGGCAACAAATATTGAAAAAAACTAAACAAATATATTGAAAATTTATTCTTATATACCAAAATGTTCGTGGCATTAATAAGAAGTTATCTGCATTATTTAATCAAATTTACTCATTTGACTATCATGCTATAGCATTTACTGAAACATGGCTTAATGATAATACATATATTGAACACGGAAATTTTTGCTGCTAAGTATACTATATATAGACGTGATCGTAACAATAACATAAAGGAAGGTGGTGTATTGATAGCAGTTTCTAGCCTGCTCACTTCCAAAGCTTTGTCGTTTACGTCTTTTCTGGATATTGAATTTATGACTGTTTTGACAAAATTTAACATAAGAGAATTTTCGTAGCGTGTTCGTATATCCCTTCTAATTCACCTGAAATAACTTACCAGAAACACTCAGACGCTATCTCCTCCGTTGTGCGAATGTCTAATCACATTGATACTATCATTGCAGTTGGTGATTTTAATATGCCTATTATTTCCTGGAACCGTTCTACTGATAATGGTTAATTCACGCCCTATAAATCTGGCGCCAATGAGAAATACACTGAGTTTATTGATTGCTTACTAGATGTGAATCTTTATCAGATGAATGGCATCTATAACGATAATATTAAATTTTTAGACCTGTTTTTTGTAAATGATTATGTTGACACCTCTGTTCTTCGCACTGATTCATTCACTTTGCCAGAAGACCGCTATCATCCTATAATTTTAGTAAGTTCATGTTTTTCATTATATACATCTCATTCTGCGGAAAAATCGATAGTCAATAGCTTATGCTTCAAAAAAGGGAATTATAGCAGGGTAACTTAGCTACTTTATACTGACTGGAGCAGTTTACTGTCAATTTCTAACTTTGAAAACAAAGCTGATGTCATCGATCATATTATTATGAGTTTCTACAAGGGATATATTTGATCTTGAACCAATGTTTTCCAAAAAAAAACCTGTTCAGATTCCTTTAGACCGCCATGGAATACTAAAGCTCTTTCTAAAATTAAAAATAGCAAAAATAAATATTATAAAAAGTATAAAATCAGCAGCGGACTTTGGTAAATACTCAGTTGCTCGTGCCGAATATAACAAATAAAATCAGAATTGCTATAACAGCTATATCGTCAAAATTAAAAACAACCTTAAGAAGAATCGTTTCACAATTTTATAAATTTAAAAAGAAAATCTACTTCTTTCCACCTACAATGAAGTTAAATGAAAATGAATCAGATGAGGATGCTGAAATAAGTAACTCGTTTACAGATTTCTTTTCATCTACTTATGCCAATGATCAAATTAGAGACACTGGTCTACTACCATGCTCAAATTATGGAAGTCAGTCTATCTTAATCCCTTTTATAGATGAATTGTCTGTTCTTAACGGTTTAAAGAAATTGAAATTTTCCTACAACAGTGGATCGGATAAAAAACATGGTTTGCAGTATTTAAAATACAAAATACAAAATACTTGCTGATCGTGTATTTAAAATACAAAATACAAAATACTTTCAGGATATGTATTTAAAATACAAAATACAAAATACTTAAAAATCTGTATGTATTTAAAATACAAAATACAAAATACGTATTTGTATTTTAAATACGTATTTCAAATACATGTATTTTAAATACTGCCCAGCCCTGTATACAACTGAAATTCACGGCTTTTATTTTTAACCGACAATATAAAAAAACATGATACATACTGAAAATAGAGTAAATATATCCGATTTCAATTCAAAATTTGTTTTTATTTTTTTATATATGTACATACTAGCCGCCCGGTACGTGCTTCGCTACGTATCAAGTGAAATAATAAAAAAATTTAATTGGAACATCAAATTCATTTATTCAAAAAAAAGTTTTTTATTAATTGCTAGCTATTTTCAAACTTAATCTAAAACATTTGGATAAACAATATTTTTTGTTTTTCCATTGTGGGCATGAATAAACAAACGGCTGGGGGTACCGGCTCTGGAACAGGCAACATAAAGTTGACCATGTGAAAAACATGATTCCTCCAAATTCACACCACAGACGTGAAGTGTTTGGCCTTGGGCCTTGTTGATGGACATCGCAAATGATAAACGCACAGGATATTGTAATCGTTTGAACTCAAATGGCATATCAGTTAGAATCATAGGGATGCATGGTATCAAACAAACTTCTCCTTTTGATTTACCAGTTAAGATCGTAGCTTCAATCAAATTTGGCAATAACTTTTTCACTGCCAATCTGGTGCCATTACACATTTTTGGTGGATTAATATTTCGCAATAACATAATCAAAGAAGCAACTTTCAGATCCAAGCAATGCGGTGGCATACCAGGTGGTTCCAATGAATTTAAAAATTCAATTGGATAATTCATTGCCTCATCTTGATTTTCATAACACTGTCAATTGATTTATATGTCGTGACTACACCTGGCAGTTTCGCTTGAATTTGAAAATTAATGGCATTGATATGAATGTTCTTTGGTGCTAAAATGGCGCGTTCTCTCAAGCAATCATGATTTCTGTAATTCTGAAGAATATTCGGAAAAACACATTCAATCAATTCATCTATCGATTGTGCAATTGTACAAAAATTGTTCGGTACAGCGATCAATCCGTTGGTACTGTCGATTTGTATTTTGCCATCACCAATTTCCAACAATTGTTTTGAAAACTCATGGGCAGCTGGATCATTTTGTAGGTGAATACGCATATTAATGTTCAGTGTCAATTCAACAGTTCAAAACTTACCGTTTGTGTAAGTGCGTAATGGCTCCCTAAAAAACTGAGGGAAGTACACGCACACATATACATACATACATAGTACATTTGAACAATTCAAGACTCACCGTTTGTATGAATGCACTTAACAATATGCTTAAAAGTATAACCCCAAAGCAATAATTATCGCTGATAATTTGCTTTAATCGAAGCACGTCCAAAATGAAATGACCGAATGAACTGAAAAAAGTTTCAATTTGCCAGCACAATCCCCATCTGAAAAAAGTTTCAATTTGACAGCAAAATCACCATCTACTAAATAGTCCGAACAAAGCCTAAACATTTGGTTTGGATAGGTGAGCCCGTTCTTGAGTTATAAAATTGCAACGAAAAGTGACATTAACTTTTATGGATCATGACTGTTGTGATTTTTGAAGATGAAGAATTCAAATGCCGACTGTATAACTGAAATTGTAAAAACCATTTTTGCTTTACCCGTTTTATCTATCTGAAATACCGATGCAATATGTCCGGTTCCTATTGCTATCCCTCACAAAGATAAATACTGTTCAAAAAAGTACCAAAATTCAGTTATTACCCATTTTATCCCCTTAAAACTCAAAATTTCCAAAAAGTACCAGACACCTATCCAATTATTTTTAACAGGCTCTTTGGTCCTTTCTGAATTTTTGTGATATCTTTATTAAGGCCGGAGATACTGAGTTACCGAATTTACCCTTTTTTACCCGTAAACCGCTCGACGGATTTTGTGCAAACTTTATATAAACCATCTACTAAATAGTCCGAACAAAGCCTAAACATTTGGTTCGGATAGGTGAGCCCGTTCTTGAGTTATAAAATTACAACGAAAAGTGGCATTGATTTATATATATATGATATATATATATATATATATATATATATATATATATATATATATATATATATATATATATATATTTATACTAGCGGGCCCGTTGCCTGCTTCGCACGGCAAAACAAAATAAGAAAAGAAACACACTTGTTTTTAATAAAGTTGGTTTTGTTCCCAAAAACACACTCACTTCACATACGCACCGCACACACATGCGTTATCGGATTTTAACCAAACTTCATATAAACCATATATGGGCCACTGCCTACGTAGTGTATAAGTTGTATAGGTTGAAATCGCTCGACGCGTTTATGATTAGTTCGGCGACGTACATATACGGACTTATTATATATATATATATATATATATATATATATATATATATATATATATATATATATATATATATATATATATAAGTTGCATGCACAAATTTGTTAGGGTAAAACGATATTAACAGAACAGATACAATTTATTGACTGACTAAAATTCTAAGGAATACAATGGCATGAAAAAAATATTTTATACAAATTATTTTACATTTAAATACAAATAACTTGATTATTAACAAAACAGGTTAGGTTAGGTTAGGTTGATTGGAGGGGTATGTCAGCCCATGTCATAGGACATACACCTAAGCCAGTGAAGGCTTGTTGTGCGCTCCCTTGAGTTTAACCATAACATATTGACCCAAAGGTCTAGAGAAACTCCGTGTCACTCACAAAGTTCCTTAATTTCCTCCAGCATATTCCCCATAATCGGCTTATGTCCGGTAAGATGTCACCCCCAAGATATCGGGATCTTATTTGTGAGAAGGCGGGGCATTGGCACAAATAGTGTTCCAATGTTTCGCTCTCCTCCCCACATGCTCTACATTCATCTCCTCCCGCTATTCCGACGCGTTTAAGATGTGCCAGTAGTTGAGAGTGCCCTGTGACAACTCCCATTATTTTAATTAGTTCGAGCTTACTAAGTTTTAGCAGCTCCCTTGTTCTTCTCTCGTCTGGATCTCCCCATAGAATTTTTGTATTGATTCCCATGGTTCCGTTATTCCAGAGAGTTGAATGGGCCCTATATGCCCAAGTCTTTAGCTCAGATTTAACTGCATCGAAGGGTTTCGCGCATTCCAATCTTATATTACCTAACTCTATTGCCCTAGAAGCAAGTGAGTTTGCCCTCTCATTTCCAGTTATCCCCGCGTGCCCTGGCACCCATATGATGCGCACTTCACCATATGTCGAGTAACTGTTAATAGCGGTTTTGCAATCCCAAACTGTACGTGATTTAGTGCGTTCCTTTGAGATTGCTCTAATGGCCATCTGACTATCTGTGAATATATTCACAAGTCCTGACCTCCCCATTACGTTGAGTTCCCTGATACACTCCGTTATCGCCCGAACTTCCGCCTGCAAAACTGTGCAATAAACCGGCAGGCGGAAAAACAGTTCTGTGGTGTTTTCTATATAAACACCAAGTCCCGTTTTCCCACTCGACCTTGATCCATCCGTGTAACAATGAAGCCCCATGGGGATCTGGTTCCAAGGGTCGGTCAACCAGGAATGGATGTCGGGGATCAATGCTCCGCAGTTGGCCTCTAGTCTAGTCTCCGGTATGCGGTCATTTGCGACATTTTCCGGTATGGACTCTCCTATGGCCGTAAAGATTCGTTGATGATGCGCTTCGTGTTCCTGATCGATCCACTCACCCATCACTTTTAGTCGTTTTGCTGCAAGAGCCGTTTCGTATTTTATACGAATTTCGATTGGCTGGATAGATAATATTGTTTCCATCGCCCCTGTTCATGTCGTTCGGAAGGCCCCACTTATACCAAGACAGCAGGTTCTCTGAACTTTCTGTATTGTTTTGATGTTGCATTTATATTCCATCGACGTCCACCACACTATAGAAGCATAGGTCATAATCCGCCTGATAACGCTACTATAAAGTGTGTCATCTCTGGATTCAGCCCCCATCTTGTGCCTATGGCCCGTTTACAGATTGACCAACATATATGAGCCTTTTTGACTCTTTCGTTTATGTGGTCTTTCCATTTTAATTTCCGATCGAGAATGACTCCTAGATACTTCACCCTGTCGGAAATATTTATTGTCCTTTCAAGAAAGCGCGGCTCATCATATGGAGCTATCTTCGTCTTTCTTGTAAATAGGCCAATTTCAGTTTTTTCTGGGTTAACGTTCAACCCTCTTGGTGGAGCCCAGTTGTGTACCAGAGTTAATGCCTCCTCGGCCTTCCTGCACAAATGATTTGGATCCCTTCCCTTCAGAAGTATCATGACGTCATCTGCATAGCAGACTGTCTCGAATCCCTCATCGGTCAGAGTCCTAATAAGGGTATATATTGTTGTGGTCCATAGAAGTGGTGATAAAATCCCCCTTGTGGAGTTCCACATTGCACCCTTTTTCTTATACTTACATTGTGCGCCTCACAATTAATCCATCTGTTCCTTAGCATACTGCCAATCCAGTCGCGTATCGCCCGGTTGACATTAAACTGGTCCAGAGAATGGATAAGTGTGTCGGTATGCACGTTGTTGAAAGCCCCCTCAATGTCAATGCAAACCGCGAGAGTGTACATCTTTTCATTAAGAGACCTTTCTATAAAGAACACCACATTATGCAATGCAGTGTCCACTGATCTACCTTTTACGTATACGTGTTGCTTGAACCTCAGCATATGGCCTGCGATCCAGCCTTTAACCATGTCGTCGATTATGCTCTCCATGGTTTTCAGCAAGAAGGAAGTTAGACTTATTGGTCTATAAGCCTTTGGTGAAGAATAATTTGGCTTGCCAGGTTTGGGGATAAACACTACTCTCGCTTCCTTGCCAGCCTACTGGAATATATGTGTGTGTTAGGCATGCATTATAAATTCCTGCAAGATGTGTCGAAACTAAATTCATCCCTTTCTGCAGGAGCGCCGGAAAGATACCATCCGGACCCGCAGCCTTAAACGAAGAAAAGCTTTTTATCGCTTCCATAACCATCCTATCGCTGATAATAGGCACCTCATGTTCACCACTTCTCTCATCGTCCAGCATAGCCGAAAGTTCGGCCGGGCTGCATGGAAAATGTGTATCCATGAGGAGTTTAATGGTTTCCTCCACATTTTCAATTGTCTTGCCCGTTTCATCCACTAATGATTCAGCCTGGATGTGGGCTTTTGACAAAAATTTTTTAATTTTAGTAACATCGCTTACACTGTCCACCTGTTCGCAGAAAAGACTCCAGGATGTACGTTTAGCTGTTCTTATTCTCTTGTTGTAATTTCGGAGTTTATCACGATAATCCTCCCAATATACTGGTAATCTTTTACGTTTCGCTCTATTATAGAGTCGGCGGACTTCCCTCCCCATTGCCCGAATCTCCCCTGTCATCCAGGGTTTTTCGTATGGGGATTTTCTTTCCCGAAGTGGGTAACTCTCTTCAAACGACTCAACTAAAGCGTCCGTAATGATTTTGACTTTACCGTTTATGTCCTCTCTTTCTAGGCGATTGAAAGAAACCTGCCCTAAATGAGAATCAAGTGACCTTTCGAATTTTGCCCAATCAGTTTTAGCCCAGTTTCGAAATGTTATAGGTTCTGGCGGTTGCCTTGCAATTTTAAACATAATATAACGATGATCTGAGAATGAGTGTTCGTTCAGAACCCTCCATTCAGCAATTTCATCGATTACGTTTTCAGAACATATGGTTACATCTAATACCTCCGCTCTAATTCTATTGATAAAGGTAGGCGTATTACCACTATTAACAGTTAATAGACCGTTAGTATTTAGAAATTCTAAAAGAGCCTGTCCCCTTTTATTAATGTTAGTACTACCCCATGCAATATGATGCGAATTAGTATCGCATCCGATTAGTACTTTCCTACCTTTTATTCTGCAATCTTCTACCAAGTGTTGTAATTCCGACGTTGGTGGTAGTGTCGGTGCATCATACGGCAAGTATACTGATGCTAGGCATATGTTTCCATTTCCCTGCTTCAGTACTGTTGCGTCTGCTGTCGACAACTCTGTGGATAAAAGAAAGCATAAATTTTTGTGACTAAGAATACAGGTCCTCGGACGATTCCCTGTTTTAGCATAAAATAATTGGTAGTTTACATGGTTTAATCCATTAACCCTGTTTTTTGTCGTCCAGGGTTCTTGTATTAATGCCACATGAATCTTACCTTTGTTAATTTTCTCCATCAAAGCGTGAGTTGCCGTCTCGCTCCGGTGAGGGCTAATTTGGATGACCTCCCACATCATCCTTCTAATAGGCGGTCCTCTTGGGAGTTGGTGATTTTGTGCTCCAACTCCTCCTTGGCCGTCTGGACCTCCGAGACACCCGCCTGATTTTGGCTAGATGCAGCCTGTGCCGCGTTTGTCCTATCGTTTATGGGGGTGGTTTTCCCCTGGCTGCCGATACAGGACTTGCCTATTTTCAAATAGACAACTTTTGAAACAAAGAACACCTTCCCTTCAGATTTGGAAAGGCTGGAAATAGATCCTTGGTCGATGCCCACCACAAAAAGAGTTCCATTTTGGTCCTCCTCTCTGTGGAAAACCTCCCATTTCTCTACCGCCAGTTCTTTGTTTTGTTTACCAATAACCTCCAAAACACGGTCGGATGTGAATTTGCATCCCCATCCTTTGATGTAGAAGGTTGCCTTGGTTAGAGTTGGTATATTTCTCCCTTCCACCAGTTCCAGCTTACAGCCTTCCCATGGCGGAGGGATTCCTTCTACCAACTCCTTTAGGGTAGCTGCGCAGGTCTGCGATGCTAATCTTAGCAACAGCACGCCCCTTTGAAACTCGCAGCTGTTTATTTTTATTGGAGATCCGTTATCGGTTGCCATAACGTATTCCAATATCGCGTTATTTACCAGATCCTCAACCACTTGCTGTTGATTTTCCAGTCGGACGTGAGGTGTCAATGACCGCGTAGCGGAGATTGTCCCTATATAGCCTCCTGGCTACTTTAGCGTAAGATGGCGGCTCTTTTTCCTTAGTTACGTCTAGCTTCCTCTTACGCGTGAAGAGATTCCGCTTTTTGGCGTTCTCTGCTTCCGCGGAAGATTTCGCCGACGTGCCCGCCTTCTCAGTAAGTGCTGTACCTTTGACCCCCTTACTAGAAGGATTCTTCATAGAGACTCCTTTAAGAAGAGAGACGCCCGGTTTTGGCGACTTACTGGTCGACGAGGAGCACCTTTTTTATGCTTCTGCTCCGCAATGTTCTGCTCTTCTGGAGATCGGATCCTCTTACCAGTCTCTACCGAGGTGGAGGGAGTCTCCGATGCTCCCTTTAGGGCATCTTGCGCATTTTTAGCTGCTGCCTGGTTCTTCTTGGCAAGTTTTCGCCTTTGAGCCCCAGAGAGCCGCTTTTTTCCAGTATTTAGGCTCGCGATTTTGTCGCTCACCTCATCCACCAGTCTGTCTAGATTCTGCGAAGCATCTCTACCTGACTGGTTTACGTTATGAGAGTCAGAGTTGGTGTTCCCACCTGTCACTGAAGGCTGAGTTGACTTTAAGTCCCCCCGGGTATTACCACCTCTTCCTCTCTTTTTGATGTCGCTGTCCTTGTCCGATTTTCTGTTCCGTTGTCCGTTTGTATGTCCATTGTCGTCAGCGTTATTTTTTCGTTTTTGTGTTTGTAATTATTATTATCAATTTTGGTCCCACGAGTGTGGGGGAAAGGGATCTCCTCCACGTCATAGTCCCCAGTAACGTGGAGGGGGCGTAGTCTATTTGCTGAGGTGCCCAGGTATCAGCAAAGCTCCGTTTAAATACAGTCTCATGCCCCCGACTGCAAAGAGAACAAATAGGCACGGGTCGCGTAACACCTCTGTTTGGGGGTGGATAACTTTTAGTATGCAGGCTTTTATGCCCACCGCCTTCTTCAGTTAAACTATGGATCCTATAGAGGACCCTCGTTCGCCTTCAGAAGAAGTGTGCAATTCAGCCCACACTTAAGCCCTCACACCACGACAAGGTAGTTATCGCAGCAAGGGATTAACAAAACAAGTAATATTGGTAAAGTATTTAATTGAACATTTAACACCCTACGCCAATTAAATAAATCCAATACTATTTCTAAAATTTTCAAAAAGCTTTTTCGACAAAGGTTTTGTAAAGAAATCTGCTATTTGTTCCTTTGTTGATTTGTAAACAATTTTAATTATATTTTCTTATACTAAATCTCGAACGAAGTTGTATTTGATATCTATATGTTTCATTCTTTGATGTTCCTTGGGGTCTTCAGCAATTTTAATACAAGATATGTTGTCTTCAAAAATACAAACAGGATATTCTATTATAACGTTAAAATCTTGAAGTAATTTCTTGATTGAAATAATTTCACAAGCCGTAACGCATAGAGCTATGTATTCTGCTTCAGTGGATGAAAGCGAAACCGTAGACTGTTTTCTAGAAAGCCACGAAACAGAGCAACCAAATACTTTAATTAAATAACCACTTGTGGATTTCCTGTCGTCCATATCGTTTCCCCAATCTGAATCTGAATAACCGAACAATGCATCACTTATTTTTGCATCCTATAAGAGCTCCAGCTCACTTGTTTTTTTTTTAAGATACCTTAGAATTCTCTTTAAATGATTCCAATGACATTCGGTGGCACAATTTTGAAAACGACTTAAGTAATTTACGCTAACACTAAGATCAGGTCTTGATGTGAGCATAAGATACATTAAACATCCAATTAATTCCTTGTATGGTTCTTTTGTGTGTTTTTCCTCAGAACTTTTAGGTAAATTCAATTTTGGTTCCATTGGTGTACCAAGACCGTTACGATTTTCCATACCAAAACGTTTAAGTAGATTACGTATAAAAGATTGTTGACTAATTTTAATTTGACAATTTTCAAAATTCCGTACAACTTTTACTCCCAGATACATATCAATATTTCCCAAGTCTTTCATTTCAAATTCCTTTTTCAGTAACGATTTAACATTTTCAATTTCAATGAGGTTATTTCCAACTAGTAATAGATCATCCACATATAGCAATAAATATACTATACCAGTACTTAGTTTTCTAATATACAAGCAATAATCATTTTTAGACCGCTCAAAATTTTGTTTAAGAATAAAATTATTAAAACTCTCGTTCCACATTCGAGGTACTTGCTTTAAACCATAAAGGGGACGATTTAGTTTACACACCATATTTTTCTCACATTTAAAGTCTTTAGGAGATTTCATGTATATTTCTTCACGTAGAAATCCATTTAGAAAAGCTGTTTTAACATCCATTTGCTCTATGCGAAATTTCATTTTATTGGAAACAGCAAGAAAAACTCTAAAAGTTCCAATTCGAGCAACGGGAGAATATGTTTCTTGAAAATCAAAACCTTGAACTTGAGTACAACCCTTTGCTACAACTCGCGCTTTGTATTCACTCGGATTACCATTACTGTCTAATTTTCGCTTGAATACCCACTTACAATCAATAATGCTTTTCCCTTTTGGAACATTGACTAAATCCCAAGTTTTATTCTTTTCTAAAGAATCCAGTTCAGACTTAATTGCTATATACCATTCATTTGAATCATGACAGTTTTCAATTTCTTCATATCTCTCAGGTGTATTACATACAAATCGCTCAGCATTTAATGCCAAAGCGACATAATTGTAACGTTTCGTAGGTTTTCTTATTCTTATACTTCTACGTAAATTTGGTTCCTGTTCCCCAATTTCAGAATTCGCTGTGATTATTTCGTCTGCAGCATCGGATTCATCCACCCCAAACTCATCAACATTATCTCTAGTACTTTCTACTCTGTTCTCAATGATATCTTCAATACTTATTGCCTCTTCAAATTGCTCGTCGTCATCACTATTTGAAAATTCTTCAAACTGGTTGCTGATAGAAGAATCTTCACTTGGAAATTTTTCAAACTCTAAAAGTTTTGGTTTAATCTTATCGGGTAGTTTAGAAATTTCAAAAACATTTTCATTAAAAATTACATCTCTAGAAAGAATGATCCTACGCAAATAAGGATTCCACAATCTGTGCCCATTACCGCTATAACCAACCATTACAAGTTTTTCCGACTTAAAGTCCAGTTTCTTTCGTTTTATTTTTGGAATGTGGGAATACGCAATACAACCAAAAATTCTCAAATGAGACAGATTCGGCTTGACACCAAACCAGACTTTCGCTGGAGTTTTGTTTCCTTCTATGGCACTTGTAGGACTTCTGTTTGTTAAATAATTAGCACAGTAGATAGCTTCAGTCCATAAACTCTTTAGCAACCCACAATTAGAAATTAAAGATCTTGCTTTTTCCACCAGTGTACGGTTCATTCTCTCTGACATTTCATTTTGCTCAGGAGTGTACGGATTTGTATATTGAATGGAAATTCCTGAAGATCTGCAAAAGTCTTTAAATATAGTTGAGTACTCGCTACCATTGTCACATCTAATAGAAGCAATTTTGACATTATGTAAATTCTCGGCCATTGATTTGAATGTTTTGAAGCACTCAAACAACTCGGATTTCTTTGACATTATATACACAGAAGTGAAGTGCGAAAAATTATCAATAAAAGTTACAAAATATCTTTTCCCATCCCAAGAACTTATATTGAAAGGACCACACAAATCACTGTGTATTAACTGCAAAACTCGATTTTGCTTTCGAGTTGTTATAAAAAGGCTTTCGCGTTTGTTTTCCGAAAACACATGATTCACAAAAAAAACTTTTCTCCAGCAAGATTACGAATACCATCAGCAATTAATTTAAGCTTCTTCATATCAGAATGATTTAAATGGCCTAATCGATGGTGCCATAACTCTACATTTTCATTATCAGTCATGTTAACTGTTGCACTCTTGTAATATTTTACATCAAATTTATAAAGCTTTCCTCTCCTTTCAGCATTCAATATAAGAGTTTCACCTTTGTAAACCTCAGCATTTTTATTTTGAAAAATCACCTTCAAGCCAGCTTCTTCAATACGTCGCACAGAGAGTAAATTGCAGTTTAGTTTCTTGCAAAATAACACGTTCTTAATTTCCATTTTCAACATTTTACCTTTTTCTTTAATAAAGCCTCTGACTGTTCCGATCTTATTAGCTTGAATAGATATACCATTTTTAGCCACACCAATAACTATTGGATCTTTGAGAACTTGAAGATCGTCAAAACAATTTTCGTTATTTGTCATGTGATCGCTGGCACCAGAATCTACAATCCACTCTATAGAATTGACTATTTCAACGCCATGATAGTTCTTATTTGCAATAAAGCCTACTGCACTGTTAGAAAAATTTATATTTTTACCGCTCTGTTCTCTTTTCCATTTGAAACAGTTTTTCTTTTTATGGCCAACTTTACCACAGTAATGGCATTTAGTTCTGTTTCACATGCATAACGAAACAGTCCGAACTAGCCCAAAGTTACCCAAAACCGTTCCACATAACAATTTTTGTGCAAAAAAGAGAGAAATTGAGAGGGTAATTTTTTTCATTTCCTGTACAAATTTGCACGAACTTTTTCTTTGAGTAAGTTCGGACAAGAATTTAACAATCAGCTGTTTTTCGTTTACATATGAAACTGATAGATTAGGTTTGTTCCACAAGATCTCGGACAAGTTCGGACTATTGAGAGCAAAATGAAAATTACTCTCTAAATTTGCCAAAGTTACCCAAAATAGCTGGAACGCAAAAAACCATTTTTGTCGTTCCTGAAATACTAATGCTGCTTACTTTTTAAACTAAAATCTATTTAAGTGCTTTTAGACGCTTAAAAGTCATCAAATTATAAAAACAAAGCATTTGCATTATTGTCAATAGCTGTAAAATAATTGAAAAACAAGTGGAAGACACACTTAACAATTGAAATTTTCTTTAAATATTTATAAATCTTTTAAAATGGAAAGAAAAATTACGATCGATTTAAATATTTTTAATGCTGTTTCTTTTTTCAACTTCTGCTTTTAAATATATTTATTTATAAAAACTAAACTTTTTCTTTTGCTTGCAAAGTTTCCGATAAATCTATCAGTTTCATATGTAAACAAAAAACAGCTGATTGTTAAATTCTTGTCCGAACTTACCCAAAGAAAAAGTTCGTGCAAATTTGTACAGGAAATTAAAAAAATTACTCTCTCAATTTCTCTCTTCTTTTTGCACAAAAATTAGGTTTGTTCCACAAGATCTCGGACAAGTTCGGACTATTGACAGCAAAATGAAAATTACTCTCTTAATTTGCCAAAGTTACCCAAAATAGCTGGAACGCAAAAAACCATTTTTGTAGTTCCTGAAATACTAATGCTGCTTACTTTTTAAACTAAAATCTATTTAAGTGCTTTTAGACGCTTAAAAGTCATCAAATTATAAAAACAAAGCATTTGCATCATTGTCAATAGCTGTAAAATAATTGAAAAACAAGTGGAAGAAAAACTTAACAATTGCAATTTTCTTTAAATATTTATAAATCTTTTAAAATGGAAAGAAAAATTACGATCGATTTAAATATTTTTAATGCTGTTTCTTTTTTCAACTTCTGCTTTTTAATATATTTATTTACAAAAACTAAACTTTTTCTTTTGCTTGCAAAGTTTCCGATAAATCTATTAGTTTCATATGTAAACAAAAAACAGCTGATTGTTAAATTTTTGTCCGAACTTACCCAAAGAAAAAGTTCGTGCAAATTTGTACAGGAAATTAAAAAAATTACCCTCTCAATTGCTCTCTTTTTTGCACAAAAATTGTTATGTGGAACGGTTTTGGGTAACTTTGGGCTAGTTCGGACTGTTTCGTTATGCATGTGGAACAGAGCTATTGTTATGTGGAACGGTTTTGGGTAACTTTGGGCTAGTTCGGACTGTTTTGTTATGCATGTGGAACAGAGCTATTATCAGAAAATTTGCAAGCAAAAGAAAAAGTTTAATTTTTATAAATAAATATATTAAAAAGCCAAATGGCGAATTTCAATGTAAAAATTAAAGTGGTAAATACGTTGGTGCATAAACATTTTCTTTTTTATTTAATACTAGCTGACCCGGGCAAACGTTG
Organism: Germaria angustata; assembly: GCA_963681545.1. Lineage (NCBI taxonomy): Eukaryota > Metazoa > Arthropoda > Insecta > Diptera > Tachinidae > Germaria > Germaria angustata. The sequence goes on along the minus strand of OY812998.1, from coordinate 73,873,586 downwards.
TTTTGCCTTCAAATTTTATTTTCACTGCTAGTCTGGTTTCGTTGCAAAGTCATGGTGGGTTGATATTTCGAAGAAGAATGAAAAGTGCACTAAAGCGACATAGCAGTTATTGTGCAAATACCGGTATCGGGCTAATTAACGCCACTACACGCTGATTAAGGACCCAACGCCTTCAGCGAAACACAGCAGAGGCTTATCGCGCTAATCTCTATCGGGCAAAACACAAAATACTAAATATTGGGCCACCTCACGTTTCAGCTATTTTGGGTAACTTTGGCAAATTTAGAGAGTATTTTTCATTTTGCTCTCAATAGTCCGAACTTGTCCGAGATCTTGTGGAACAAACCTATTGTCAAGTTTTTCAATTTGAGCCCCAGATGATATTAAATGCCTTACCAGACCATCAAACTTCAAAAAAAAAATTCGTTTAAGCTCTCGGTTTCTTCACACTTCATCGTTATCATTTTTTTTTCTTAAAAATAACTGATTTGAAATGCTTTTCTTTGCAAAAACATTCGAAAGTGCTAGTAACACTTTATACGAACTCTCGCAGTCCTTGACATATTCCAAATGAGAATCAGCAATCCTTCTTATAATTATTGATTTTGCCTTCTTGTCGTTTTTCTTAAGTTCCTCCTTCTTGGTAGCAACAGCTTCTTCATTTACTAGCACCGTAACAGCCTCCTTAATTAGATCTAGCAATCCATGCTCATCAAGAACAGCTTCCAACCGAAATCTCCAATTATCAAAATTGCGAACCTCAAACAAATTAATAGAAAATATTTCGTCAGGCATGTCTGGGCCCATAACCAGTTGAATGCAAAAAATTTGTTAGGGTAAAACGATATTAACAGAACAGATACAATTTATTGACTGACTAAAATTCTAAGGAATACAATTACATGAAAAAAAATATTTTATACAAATTATTTTACATTTAAATACAAATAAGTTGATTATTAACAAAACAAGTAATATTGGTAAAGTATTTATTTGAACATTTAACAATATATATATATATATATATATATATATATATATATATATATATATATATATATATATATATATATATATATATATATATATATATACTTATATATATATGTATATATATATTTATATATATATATATATATATATATATATATATATATATATATATATATATATATATATATATATATATATATATATACTTATATATATATGTATATATATATTTATATATATATATATATATATATATATATATATATATATATATATATATATATATACTTATTTATATATGTATATATATATATATATATATATATATATATATATATATATATACTTATCTATATATGTATATATATACTTATATATATATATATATATATATATATATATGTATATATATATATATATATATATATATATATATATATATATATATATATACATATATATATAAGTATATATATATATATATATATATATATATATATATATATATATATATATATATATATATATATATACTTATATATATATATATATATATATATATATATACTTATATATATATATATATATATATATATATATATATATATATATATATATATATATATACTTATATATATATATGTATATGTATATATATATATATATATATATATATATATATATATATATATATATATATATATATATATGTATATGTATATGTATATATATATATATATATATATATATATATATATATATATATATATATATATATATATATATATACGTGACATTAGCTGCTTTTATGCCGACATTTCATTGGTCGTTAAACCAAATCGTTACAACAAACAATACATTTCAATTAACACATATATTTTAACCAAAATTTTTATATTTGGTTCTGTGTGCCTTATATTCGCCGAGACAAATTTAGAAGTTCGTGTCGCAATCTGTTGCATCATAAAATAAAGTGTTGCGATAATTGACTAAAAATGGCTCCTAAGCTTTTGCAGCTGCTGAATATACGAACGTATAACTTTAAAAATTTCGCTGTTTTGCGGAACTACTGCCTTTGCGAGTACATTCTTAATTTTAAGCTTAGATAGGATCGGAATAAGAACAAATTTTTTCTTTTAATATTTCCTTTTCAGTACTCTTTTCTAGATGTAGAAAGAAGTTTATTTTATACGAACGAAATAAACGCGTTTACCGAAAAAATTGAAAATTGTCGTTTAACTTTTGATTTTTATGTTAAATTTAATTGTATTCTAACCGTAAGATATGTGACCTTTATTTTGTTAATTAATGATAAAATTATTTACAGCAGTCCAACGTAAATTTTTATTTGCCAGAAAATTACAAATATACAACTGAATATAATATAAAAAAACATGATACATACTGAAAATAGAGTAAATATATCCGATTTCAATTCAAAATTTGTTTTTATTTTTTATATACATACATATATTTTAAGTTTTTGTTTTACGATTAAAATGAGCCGACACTACACCGCAAGGTGTTTCGTCAGCGGTAAAATAAATATATTTTTTGTCATATAATAATCTTGTACTTTTGCAAACCAAATGTGGATTTGAAATTAGTCAAAATCAATGGTAATATCTGCTTCACATAGAGAAAGTATTTATTTCTTCCCAAACCTTAATTCCCGAAATTAAAACTTCATCAAAGAAAACTACGTATCTGAAACCAGGTGTAATAACTGACGTGGGAGATAATGAAGTTTATCCGAATTTGACTGAATAGTAGCTGGCATCTATGTATATGAAATAGAATTGAAATTTTTTGCATTAATTTTGAAAATAGCGATGTAGGGGACCACCCCTATATCTTGAACGCTTTAGCAGTGAGTCCCTTAAAAATTTCGTATGGGTTAATTTGAAGACAAAATGCATTCTTTGTAATTAATAATTATCTAGTATCTGGAAATCTATAATAATTAACCCCATTAATTTGCTTATTACAACTTATTTTTAAAATAAAATGTACATATTTTTTGTATTTTTAAATAACTACTGCTTCGTGTCTTAAGTAGATTTTAGTAAATTTAGTTTGTGTCTTTGTTGAAAATGAAAAAAACATTAATTGAAAATTTTAATGTCGACGCTTATCCAAGAAATTGTTATAGTAGCAATTTCAAATTATTGTAGATGGAATGAACTTGCCTTAAAGGCGTGTTAAAAAAAGTTTAAAGCATAAACTAGAACTTGTGAAGCATAAACTAGAACTTGAGTACTCTGTGGTTTAAAGAAACACATTGAAGTTAAGCGGTTTTACTTACTTATACTTCTCTGCAATCAGTTGCTTTGAAAATGGAAGTATTAATATCAAAAAATATATTTCGGAAAGTTTAATGGGTTTGTTGGAGCAAACGTTTAAAAAATTAAAAAAATGGAAATGCAAAATTGCCTTCACTTTTTAAGAGTGTTGTTAACAGGGGCTTCCATTGGAACGTCCATTTTCTTTACTAAATAAATATGTACTTATATATGTAGATATGTAAATAAAGTTGGTGTAAATAATAATTTGCAATTTATTTCGCACAAAATGTTAACAAACCATTAACAAAATCAGTGATACACGTGCAACTTTGTTAATTATTACTCGATTTCATTTAGGAATGTATGACAATGTTTAGTTGCGTTGCAAATGACGTTTTGGAACAACTTATCGCATTTTTTTAGAAAGAAGCAACACTCAAGCAATTGAACTACTACTGAAAATGTTACTTCTTTGCGAAAGGTATAGTGAAGAGAGGACTTGTGGTGAAATGAAAAAGAGATAGAGCTTAATTCTCTTTACAAATCTGCCTTTAACTAATGCCAAGTCTTTGGTATGAGTTAATTTTAAGGCAAGGTGCAAGGTTAGGTAAAATAAACAAGTAGATACTGAAATGTGTTAATAAGCAAATATGCAACTTATACACAACATAAAATTTTTTACCAAGCCAAATTCAATTGCGTTTTGCACCTGCAACAAATAAGTATATGTTATTTTAAAACTAAAAATTTAAATGTACCTATATAAAAAATACCTTAATAGTTTAAAAAATAAAAAATCCCCTTTAATAATCAAATTGACTTGCATTTGGAACGGTTTGCAGTCAGCCCTTCAATTGTGATTTGTGAACATCAAACCATCCATCTAGATATTTAACCCTTTATAATTATTTAACTTCAAACGCATTATCCCCACCACGTTTTAACCAAATTTCGATAAAATTAGAAAATATATATATTTAATTTATTATTCACTTCGTACATTCATTAATTTATAAAAGAATTCAATTACAACGTATAATATAAACTCCAGCCTCATTTTAAAAAATCTACAACCTCTTCCAACTCTCGCTGACGTGCTTGTTTCTGAGCCCATCTTGATTCAGCTACCTTAATATTAACGACCCAACGATCATGTGCTAACCGAATGCCACAAGAACCACCTGTATCTGGTGTAATAGTTGGCATTTTTGACCCTTGATTTCCACCCAAGTAATAGGTGGCGTCCGACCGTAAATGACGTCTTTCGGCTGGACACAACTTTCCGCCCTTAGGGAATGGAGGTTCCTGCAAATATGACTTCAAACAACCTTGGTGAAACAAATGTCCACAATAGACCCTTTCAACATAGTTATCTTTATTATCATCTCTTTCTAACTCGTTTGGATTCGATGGTAGCACTAAACGCTGACATATGGGACACTCTTCACTATGAAAAGCTAAAGTAGCTTCAAGACAAAATTTTAAGGCTCTATATAAAGAAGGTACTGGTTGATAATCAGATAAAGTTTTTCCCTTAGGCATACACAGAGGCGCTTCTACACATTGTCTAGCAATTTCTCGCGATTGTCCATTAAGATATCGTAGCAAAACTGTTGGCAAATTAGTTTCCTGTTGTTGCAAGTCAACACAATGTGTGGGATAATCATCTGGCACTATGGCTTTAACATGGTAATAATATAAACCACCCTTGGCCGTGAAATGAACCGCTGATGATTTTTGTTTTAATTTTAACTGGTCCGCAGAAGCATTAGCACCTAAATCCTTGCGTAATTGTTGAATTTCATCAAAACAGACACATAAAGGGTTGTCTTTAATATATTGTTGCAGGAATTGCAAGACTCTAATTCCCTGCGGCTTACCCAGACAATCCTGACACTGTTTTTCACACAAACTTGTTAAGCCTTGTAAGAACTTTTCAGACAAAGTCTTGCTCTTTAATTCAATCAAGATTTGTTGCTTTGGGTAATCAGATGGGAATCTTAGGCACACCGTAAATTGACGAAAATGTTTGTTTTCTTGAATATCGACTCGTACTAATGGCGCTGGAGCATCTGAAGTGCAGGCAATTATTTTGGAGTTTGGCACAACATTTTCACACAACTTTTGTATTTCATCAATTTCAAATTCAATTATGCTCATAATCTGGCGTCAATTACTTTTGAAATCGATTTTGTTTAAATCCGTATCTCCAAATTTCAATATTTGCTGTTTTACCATAGGCTAAATATATTTCGTACGTTTTACAAAAAAAAAAAAACAACAACAACAAAGAATAGGAATCCTTGTCATGAGCCTATGTATTGTATTTTTTGCTTATTGTAAAAACCGCAAGTTACAGATGTGACGACATTGCCACATAAAACTTTAAAATGTCTGGCATCACACTATATAATATATGCTAAAGGCATCTATTCCAAAAATATATAGGCCCCTTTCAGATTGGGCAACTTTAATTGTGAAAGTATAATTTTCATTTTCACTTATTTTCTTTTGAACTTGCTTTTATGTTCACATTCAGCAACTTGGTTGAGCAAGTTTAATCTTCTTATGATCGAATTTTCTTAATTTGTTGACGTTTTGTTTCATTTCTGTATTCATTGTAATTGTAAAAGTGATTTAAAATTTGGTGTATTCAATGGAAGTTGAAGAAAAAAATGATACATAAATATAATAATATAAATAAAAAATAATATAATATAATATAAATATGAAAATGAACAAACATTAAAAATGCATTCATTTTGTTCAACTAAATTGATTAGTTGTTCCGTTTCATTTCGCTGCCATTTTCTCATAATTTTTTAACTTTTTATTCACAGGGGCCTTATTAACAAATATAAAATTTTAACAAAATTAGACAACACACCGAAGAAGAAATAAAAGACAATGTCAAAAACAAATAAGACAAGAATGACAGCAGAAACAGAATTGCCAAGTACAAGGAAGTCTGTACTCAAATCTAGGCAATTCTTTCCCCTTCAACCCGACCTTTCCTCTCAAGGCTGGGGCACATAGAATCCGTCATCCGTCGACTTTTTTAACTGACGTTAACGCAATGACGGATGAGGTTGGCACAATGAGTACTTTGTTAACGTGTAGAAAATCAGTTGTTTAATTTTGCTGTCTTGATATAATGCTGGAGTTAATGTCGACGCCGTCAAATGTCAAAAAAAAGTTGAATCGTATGAAATTATATGAGAGCAGTTAATCTCAACGACGTAAGAAATTTGACGCCGAAAAAGTTCAATGCTGGAGTTAATGTCGACGTCGTCGACGACGTCAAATGTCAAAAAAAAGTTGAATCGTATGAAATTATATGAGAGCAGTTAATCTCAACGACGTAAGAAATTTGCGCCGAAAAAGTTCAATCTGTTTCAACTTTTTCGGCGTTGAGAGGTGAAAGAGAGAGATAAGTATATGCGGGAGAGAAAGTCAAAATAGTGTTCTCTGTTCGTTTCGGCGTTAAGACGCCGTCAACGACGTCGACATTAACTCCAGCATAATGCTAGAGTTAATGTCGACGTCGTTGACGGCGTCTTAACGCCGAAATTGTGACGTTCGACGCAAAATTTCATTTTGCTGTTAATGTCAACGTCGTCGACGACGTTAACACATGTGTTACTACTGCATTGAATATACAAAGAACACTCTTTTGGCTTTCTCTCCCGCATATACTTATCTCTCTCTTTCACCTCTCAACGCCGAAAAAGTTCAAACAGATTGAACTTTTTCGGCGTCAAATTTCTTACGTCGTTGAGATTAACTGCTCTCATACAATTACATACGATTCAACTTTTTTTTGACATTTGACGCCGTCGACGACGTCGACATTAACTCCAGCATAATGGATAAAAGTCGAAGATTTTTGGTCAGACCCAAAAAATCAACTGTTAATTAAAACAAAACATACCAAAAATTACGCAAGTGAAGAGAACAAACTGGGCATTACTGACAAACTTTTTCGGTTTGCTAAAAATTTGTATACATGTAAGCACGTTTTTCACCCTGAGAGTGTATGTGTAACACGCGAGGATGAAAATGTAAACATGTACTGAATAAAAAATTCCTGAATTGAATGCATTAATTTTATATGTATAAATCAATTAATTTAAAACAAAAGTATTAAAGTTTGTAGCATGCAGGGTCTTAAATCATAAATAATATAAAATAAAAATAAAATAAATCAACTTATTATTTTTTTTATTGAATATTAATAATATAACTATTTTGGCAGATTAGTGTAATAAATTTAGAATTTATTTATGTAGTGTTTCTACAAATAGTACTTGTTTTTTATAGAAAATGTTTTATTAATTATTAAAAGATTATTATTAATTATTTTTGTATTAGTAAGTGTCGCTTTTTTAACTCTTTTAGAGCGTAAAGTGTTAGGTTATAACCAAATTCGTAAAGGACCTAATAAAGTTGGAATTATAGAGTTTCAGGAAAAAATTATAGATCTAGCAAACTTTCAAAAAATAAGAAAATCGCTGAAAATACTTTTTTTAGTGTTTTACATATTACTCACAAACGGTTCTGTGGCCACAAATCACGCTACCTGTTGCCAAAAGCTGACAATAATGCGCGTCGATTGATATATAGGTTATACCTCGGGAAACTTTCAGAAAAAAATTATAGTTCTAGCAAACTTTTAAAAGATTAAAAAATGGCTGAAAATACTTTAAAAGTTTGCTAGATCTATAATTTTTTTCTAAAAGTTTCCCGAGGTATAACCCCGGTTCCTGGTTCACAGACGCCAACTCTTGTATCTGATTTACAACGTCAATATTTCAATTCAGCTAGGAGAAAGATAGAAAAAACAATTCATCCCTGCTGTTTTCTCCCAGCTATGTGGAAACTTGAGCAATAAAACTTGATATATGTTAATTAGGTATTTTTTATATGTCACATACTTATTTCACCACTGTATGTTTTGTATTTCAGATGTAAAAGTATGCTGAAGAGTTGAGCAGCACGCGTAGAAGTGTGTGAAGAGGGTGTTAAGGTTGGGGCACATAGAATCCGTCATCCGTCGATTTTTTCCACTGACAGCTAAGTTAAAATACAGGTTTTGTTATGAGCTTTGTTACATAAGGCTGGGGCACATAGAATCCGTCATCCGTCGATTTTTTCAACTGACAGCTAAGTTAAAATACAGGTTTTGTTATGAGCTTTGTTACTTACAGTACGTCTCCTTCAACGCAACGTATGAAAGTTGGGCAACTTTTAACTTTTGACGTACGTTGAGTACTTTGACAACTATCAGTTGATTTTTTGGTAAGTTTTGTTTTATTTAACAGTTATTTTTTTGGGTCTGACCAAAAATCTTCGACTTTTATCCATTATATAAAGACAAGCTTGAGCTTTATAAAGAAAAATTATAATTAAAATAAACTCCGTAATTTCTTCAAAATCCATAGAAAATTTTTACTCTTTAATAAAAAGAAATGTTGCAAACATGTAAAAAAACAGCTGAATTTCTACACGTTAAAAAAGTATTCATTGTGCCAACCTCATCCGTCATTGCGTTAACGTCAGTTGAAAAAGTCGACGGATGACGGATGACGGATTCTGTGTGCCCCAGCCTATACAGTACGTCTCCTTCAACGCAACGTATGAAAGTTGGTCAACTTTTAATTTTTGACGTACGTTGAGTACTTTGACAACTATCAGTTGATTTTTTGGTATGTTTTGTTTTAATTAACAGTTGATCTTTTGTATATTTTCATATACATAATTATTTTTATTGCGTGGCGGCAAAAATTGGCGGTTGCAAAAATTAAATATAAAATTAATTAAATTAAATAAAAATTTAGTTTTGTTTTACAAAAACAATTTTCTGTTTATATATGTTTGTACCTAGTCATTGAAGACTGTTTTGTTTATTAATTCTTTTTTATTGTTGTTTTACAATGTAATCTATTTAATAACCATTGTTAACCATTACTTAATTCTTATATGTGTATGTACATAATAGCGAATAAAATGAATTTTGTGAAAAATTTTTATGGATTTTATTTATTATTTGAAATTAGAGCTCTGACCCAAAATCTCCGACTTTTATCCATTATATCAAGACAAGCTTGAGCTTTGTAAAGCAAAATTATAATTAAAGGAAACTCTGTAATATCTACAAAATCCATCGAAAATTTTTACTCTTTAATAAAAAGAAATGTTGCAAACATGTAAAAAACAGCTGATTTTCTACACGTTAACAAAGTACTCATTGTGCCAACCTCATCCGTCATTGCGTTAACGTCAGTTTAAAACTTCGACGGATGGCGGATTCTATGTGCCCTAGCCTTTACAATTCGGATAGAATTATAGTTTTTAAGTGACATATGTATATTATAATGATGCTCTAGTTGTTAGCGTCGAGCGGATCAAACTTAGATAGGAAAAGTTTACTTGCGCAGTCCTTAGTACAGAAAAAAATGATAGAGATAGGAATGCACAATTTGTTTGGCCAATTATTACTAGTGTAATTAAATTTGACACTTCTGGCAGAGGTCAAGCCTTGTAAGCCTACAAGTCTTCAGTTAAGATTTCGAAGTTAGAACAGGAAAACATGTAAAACAACACTGCTCAAAAGCGATCAGAGGAAAACGTGCACTGCTTACACCCCGTCCACATTAGCAATTTTGTTGCATGAAGTTCTTTAAAATTCTGCTTTGGAATTACTTTAGTGTCCAAATACAACAACGCCAAACATCAAGTTGAATAGTGAGAATTTCAAAGCAAAAGCGAATTGCAGAGAACGTGACTCTGTATCCCTCCCCAACGTTCCTACCTCTCTCTCCTATAAAAACCAAGAATTGATGCAACAAAATTGCAAGTGTGGACGGCGTGTTACATCATTTTGGAAGAAAATGTCGGATACGACATATAGAACGGCCTAATATTCAGCAATTTGATTCAGCTGGGAGGAAGGAAGTATGTATTCCTCTCTATATACATATGCATCTCTTAAATGAATTCAAACTTGCAAAAATAAAATAGCCCTGTCTACATGCGATCACATTAAACAAGCCAAAAACTGCAAAGAAAGTATGGCAGCTCTTAAAATTTTACAGTTCATTGCGAAAATATTTTTGTCAACAGTGTAGCCACGTTGTATGATTCACAACAAATGTATATGACCCGTGCGTGGATTCGACTGTGAATTGTGTTTCAAACGACAATCGCTTAATTGTATCAGTCATAAAAATGGTATTGGATTTAGATCTCTTCCGTAGCGACAAGGGAGGCAATCCCGATGCTGTACGTAAAAATCAAGCACTACGATTTAAAGACGTGGGTTTGGTGGAGACTGTCATCAGCCAAGACACAGAGTGGCGTCAGAGACGCCATCGTGCCGACAACCTAAATAAGGTTAAAAATGTTTGCAGCAAAGTTATAGGTGAAAAGATGAAGAAAAAAGAACCACTGGGAGATGAACTAGATAAAGTACCGGAGGAGGTACGACAAGAATTAACTGAATTAAATGCTGAAAAGTTAGGCGAATTAACAGTAAACCAAATCAAAAAGGTGCGTATTCTTATTGACGAAGAAATGACAGAAAATGAAAGGCTACTGCAGGAAGCTGAACAGAAACGTAATACAGCCTTGCGTGAAGTGGGAAACCATTTGCATGAATCAGTTCCAGTTTCTAATGATGAAGAAGAAAATAAAGTGGAACGCACTTATGGTGATTGTACGAAAAGAAGCAAGTACTCACACGTCGATTTAATTGTGATGATTGATGGCATGAATGGGGAAAAAGGCACTGTAGTGTCTGGTGGTCGTGGTTATTTTTTGACTGGTGCAGCTGTATTTTTGGAGCAGGCCTTAATTCAGCATGCCTTACATATGTTGTATTCTAAGAATTATAGTCCCTTATATACTCCTTTTTTTATGCGCAAAGAAGTTATGCAAGAAGTAGCTCAATTGTCTCAGTTCGATGAGGAACTATATAAGGTTATAGGCAAAGGTAGTGAAAAGTCGGAAGAAAGCGGCGTCGATGAGAAATATTTAATTGCCACTTCAGAACAACCTATTGCCGCTTATCATCGTGATGAATGGTTACCAGAATCTTCCTTGCCAATTAAATATGCCGGGCTGTCTACATGTTTCCGGCAAGAAGTTGGTTCTCATGGACGTGATACTCGCGGCATCTTCCGTGTACATCAGTTCGAAAAAATAGAACAATTTGTACTCACATCCCCCCACGACAATAAGTCTTGGGAAATGATGGATGAAATGATTAACAATGCAGAAACATTCTGTCAGTCTTTAGGTATTCCATACCGGGTTGTCAACATTGTTTCAGGTGCCCTTAATCATGCTGCTGCTAAGAAATTAGATTTGGAGGCTTGGTTTAGTGGTAGTGGTGCCTTCCGCGAATTGGTATCTTGTTCGAATTGCTTAGACTACCAAGCCAGACGCTTATTAGTTCGTTATGGTCAAACCAAAAAAATGAATGCCGCTGTTGATTATGTTCATATGTTAAATGCTACAATGTGTGCAACTACTCGGGTTATTTGTGCTATTTTGGAAACACATCAAACTGAAACTGGTGTAAAGGTACCAGAACCTTTAAAAAAGTACATGCCAGAAAAGTTACGTGATGAAATACCCTTTGTAAAACCTGCTCCTATAGACGTAGAAGCTGCTGCTGCTGCTAATACTAAAAAGAACGGTAAGGGTAAAAAGGATGTCGCTGCCGCTTAAGTTATTCCACCCCACAAATAATATCATACAAGCATAACTTTGATTGCATTTTTACTTACGCTTAATATTGAGGAAGATTTTTTTAAATGACGGATCTCCCCATAATATTGTTTTTAATATATGAGCCTTTCTAAATTGTTTGAACATTTTAATTGTATTTTAAATAAAAATATCACTAAAAGTTATTGCTCGAAAGAATAAATGCAATGATGGATTATATTTATTAATGAATGAATGAAATTTAATGGTAATTATAATTTATTCAATAAGAAAGTAATGTGGAGACCAATTTACATACTATTTCAAGTATATACCTTATATGTGTTGAAATAAATACGTTTTATTTACTTACATAATTAAATAAATATTTGAGTAATTAAATATTCTTAAATCTTGTTACTCATGCATCTTATCGTAAATAAAATTTCATGTGAAATAGGTATATTCTTTTTTTCCCAAAATTTGGATCTGCAACACTTGTAATTGAGAACTAATTCAATGACTCACCTTTGTTTGTTAATGGGAAAATATATTCCCATTTTATTTAGGATACGAGTAATAATCTTATCTTTTATAGAGAATATAAAGAAATTATTTGGCTACCTATAAATCATATACATAAACACAATTAAAAATTTTATAAATATAGCATCTTCAAATTATTAAGTAGTAAACAACGTGTTAACGTACAAAGGTACATATGTATACATATATATGTATGTACATACATATGTATATGCATTTGTATAACATACATAAGTATGTGTATGTATGTACATCATTTTAACCAAACATGGAGACATCAAGGAGGTAAAACAGCACGATCTCGTAAGCTTTAAATAATCTTGTGAACCATATTCCGTTGAAATGTTAATTTTTCAAACGATTTCGAAACTTTGTTTTAATCAGATTTAATTGACTACATACATACATACATATTTTTTCGACGTGTGCTGATGAATATTGCAAAATCATTATATATTAAATAAACTTGGAGTGGGATGAGCATAATTAGAATTGGAATAATTGATTTCAGATATATTTCCCCCCAAAATATTAAAATTTCGTTTTTTTTCATTTAAATGATTTTCAGTGATAAAAAACTAGTTTTTTAACTAAAGTTTTCAAGCGGAGTAGCTGCAGAACATAAAGCTAAAGAAATAATATAAGTATGTATGTAAAAGAGGTTTAACAGTATCAGCTAAGAAATAAGGACCATTTTAGAATTGAAAGAGTAACGACAGAACTGGAGGCTTATTCTGTATTGCGATGCGAAAGTCAATGTGACTTGAAAACATGCAAATGCGAACACTTTCTATTCTGTATTACGATGTTCGCAAAGTACTTTTTTTATTCGCATTTAAAATGCGAAAAGGCGGCAAGTCGGTATTCTGTATTGCGAAAACAAATGTCAGATACATACGAAAATCGCAAAATATATTCGATGGCAAAACAGAATTCGCAAAGCACAAAAATGTAAGTGAAAAATAGTAATTTTGTTTATTTATTCTTACATTAATTGTTAAAATTATTCAGGGAAACAAACAACAAGACCACCAAATCGCACCAATTTGAAATAATGGTGTAAATTATGATGAGATAATTTAAAAACATTAAATGCACGTCATCGGCAAATGCTTTGTGGCAGACATTAGCCGAAGAATTAAATGCAAGCGGACCGCCCTCCTAGAGAAACTGCAGGATAGAAGAAGATAAATATATAAATCACTTAAAAATATAGTTTTCTAAAAGTATGTAATTTCAATTTTAATAGGTTTGAGCTGATTTCAAGGTGCACAATAAACAAAACCAATGAAATATATAACCAATAAAGTGGCTTTAAGTTTTTAAATACAGAAAAGACTTTTAGTTTTTAAATCATGTTGTTTTTTATTTCGTCTCTTATATTTCTAGCAATGTTTGTGTAATTGTTATTACCACTAGTACTATTATTATAACTGGGTAAATTAGTAATAGATTGTGGCAGATCTTCGGCATCCACAATTTCTTCCGTTGACAGTTCCTTGACCAAGGAATTTTAACGTAGCCGCTAATTTGATAATTGGCAGAATCGCACTTGATTATGTGGTATTCAATTCGAAGTCAATGTTATTTAAAACATATATAAATGCTTCTTGGCTCAATCTAAATTTTTTATAAAGCTGGAATAGAAATATTTAGCATAATTAATTGTTTTCAATGCTTCAAAATAAATTACCTTTTTGCATTCAAGCTTAGAATATCCGATTTGCTTCTAAGCAATCTTCTCTGCATCTTTTCATTTTGGTCATGCGCCTCTTCATCATCAAACCATAGTGCCACAGATTCCATTTTTGGTAAATTACACGAATATTATATAAATTAATGTTATTTTTTAAGCACAATCACAATTTTATTTTTCGTTTGTAAATTTAACTTTGACGTTTTTTTAGACCAGCGTTGTTATATCTGGCCAGCGTTGTTATTTTTGACCGGCGTTGCCACGATTTAAAATAAAACTCGAATGCGATTACGAAAGTCTTATAGAATACCAATTTTCTTTCGCATTGCATTTCATTTGCGCATCGCATTGACTTTCGCATCGCAATTCAGAATAAGGACCCTGCAACGATCACTTTACTACAAAGCCTTCTAACTCCCTGACAAAAAATGAAAAACTCGAAAACAGTTTAATTTTGTTTAAAGACATCTATCTACATACTTACATGGTTCATTTTGTAAAATATAACGTGTAATAGAGAGAAAAAGAAAATGTTTTATTTTTTGATCTTTTATAAATTCTTTATGAAAATAAATTTAAAACTATAACAATTAAAAAGAAACAAATTAATATTTTAGGTTTAAGATTTCTCTTTATTTTTGAACATTTTTCCTGTTTGTGATTTTTTATTTTTTAAATTTAAATAGGCTACTTAGTTCAAACGTATTTATAAGCCAAATTACATGTGATAGTTATCAAAGAACAAATTACACCAAAGACACATGTGTAAATCATTCTGACAAACACTAGCAGAACGGAACAACATGCTGTTTTCGAAAGCCGCTACACTTTCATCATCAGCGTTCTTGTGTTTGGTCCACTTCTGTGGTGTCAGTTGATGTATATTTCAGCTACTTATACAAACTTTTTCACTGTAAATAGAATACGTGAATTTTTTTGATTCATTCGTATCACAATTTGTGAAAACTTTTTTTTTTGTAATGGAAAGCCCAAATTACACCTCACTAACTTACAACAGTGTTGCCATTGTTATTTATTCTTTACCAACTATACACATGTTTTTTAAATACGTTTGAACTAAGTAGCCTATTTAAATTTAAAAAATAAAAAATCACAAACAGGAAAAATGTTCAAAAATAAAGAGAAATCTTAAACCTAAAATATAAATTAACAAAGCTAATGGCTTGTAGCAAAAATTAATAAATATACATACTTATAGTAACAAACCAAACAAGTTTGTCATAAGTTAAAAACAAACTAAGCAAATGAAAAAAACATGTGTATAGTTGGTAAAGAATAAATAACAATGGCAACACTGTTGTAAGTTAGTGAGGTGTAATTTGGGCTTTCCATTACAAAAAAAAAAAGTTTTCACAAATTGTGATACGAATGAATCAAAAAAATTCACGTATTCTATTTACAGTGAAAAAGTTTGTATAAGTAGCTGAAATATACATCAACTGACACCACAGAAGTGGACCAAACACAAGAACGCTGATGATGAAAGTGTAGCGGCTTTCGAAAACAGCATGTTGTTCCGTTCTGCTAGTGTTTGTCAGAATGATTTACACATGTGTCTTTGGTGTAATTTGTTCTTTGATAACTATCACATGTAATTTGGCTTATAAATACGTTTGAACTAAGTAGCCTATTTAAATTTAAAAAATAAAAAATCAGAAACAAATTAAGATACATATCTTAATTCACAAAGAGAAATATAGCACCAATATTAACAGAAAGTAGTTTACATACTTTTATTAAGTAATTTATAAAAGGTGACAGATATACGCTATTGCTCCTGCAGCTTCTTTATACGCGGGAGATTTTATGTATCACTCCAAAATGTCCTTAGAAAGCAGGTACTCATTTCTATTGTTTAAAAGGTTTAGTCGCTCAAGGTAGAATACTTAGATTATATTTTACTTATGAAAAATCATTTCTTGTAAGAGTGAATCGTTTTTGCAACTATGTACTCACAGTCTAATAATGTATAGTTTGTTGTAAAATAAACGCGTTATTTTATTCTTAAACTTTTTAAAATTATTATTTTATTAATTAACACTATTTTTTCGACCTTTTTTGTTTTAATATATAATTTTTATAATCAAGCGTTAGGTCTTTTTTTTAAATAATAATTTTATTCAATATTTCGACGCAGTCTTTGTTGAACCTTCGTAGTGAACAGACGTATTAGCGTTTTTTTTTTACAAACAAAAATACAAAAAAAATCGTAATAAGTACTGATTCGTAATAAGTATTAATTTTGTGAAATTTGCTTAACTTGCACTAATAATATTTTTCATATAATCTTAAACAACAAAACAAAACAAAAAACAACCGCAAAAAAGTGACTGAGGAATACTCTGCATGAGTACCTCAAAAACAAACAATTGCGAAGTGAGTTCTAACGGCAGAAATGCCTATTTTACTGTGAGTTCTGATATTAATGCACACAATAAAAATAAAAAATCGGATGATAGTCTTTTTCTAACGGCAAAGCCATTTTTTCGCGAGCGATCAACTTCGCTTACTCCAATGCCAAGTGGTGATTCGGTAACATTACCATTGCCTAGTTCATCTCTATTTAAGTCAGCGCCATTATCCGCTCCGGGCTCGTGTTCATCACTTAACCAAGTTATCACTACAGACAACAGTAGTCTGAAACCTAAGGTGCCTGTCGGAATGGACAGATATATCACAGTGGTAAAGCGCGGGCGAAGCCCAAATTCTTCAAAGATCTCATCGGTTCCCAAGATATCCAGGGATATCGACGCCGCCTCAGCTAACCGTCAAAACCGTTTCAAAATATTGCAAGTTGACAGCGACAGACCCGAAGAATCCTCGAAGAAAACCTCAAAACCACCACCAATATATCTGAGACAAAAAAATTCAAACACTCTTATTAAAAAGCTAATCTCGGTTATTGGTGAAAAGGCATTTCACATTGTCCCAATAAAACGTGGTAATATTGACGAAACAAAGATCCAAATATACGAAGAAAAAGATTTCCGCAAAATGGTTAACGAATTTGAAAAAAGTAAAACAAGTTTCTATACATTCCAGCTTAAGAGTGCTAAAGGCCTACAGATCGTATTGAAGGGCATAGATTCTTATGTTGTTCCTGAGGAAATAAAATATGCTCTCACCCTCCAAGGATTTAAGGTTAAAAATGTCTCTAACATAATAAACAGGGAGAAGATCCCCCAACTCTTATTTCGCGTTGAACTGGAACCAAATGATATTAAACTGAAGAAAAATGAGACACATCCTATTTATAATTTAAAATATCTGTTATACCGGAAAATCACAGTTGAAGAACCACACAAGCGCTCAGGACCCGTACAGTGCCATAATTGTCAAGAATATGGCCACACAAAAACTTACTGCAAATTACCTACTGTTTGTGTTGTGTGCGGTGAATTACACAATACTGCTATTTGCAATAAGTCGAAGGACCAGAAGGAAAAGAAGTGCAGTAATTGTGGAGGTAATCACACTGCTAACTACAGGGGATGTCCTGTATACTCTTTCGTTAAACAGGCTATGAGTCAAAAGCCTAAAGTAGTCTCAGCGCAAATAGGAAATACGTACTCCGCCACTTATCCTGTAATGGCCCAATCAATCTCTACACAAGTATCGTATGCTGACGCTGTGAAGATCAACTCCGTTCCCATGCAAAAAATGTCACCACCAACTAATACAACAAATGCAAATGCAAGCTTTAATTTCAGTCGCCTTGAAAATACTATTGATAATTTGGTGCAAACTATAAACAACTTTACAACAAATATGACTAGCATGATGCAAGAAATGCTGCGAATGCAGAACACACTGCTTCAAGCATTAGTTAACAAGCCATGAACACGTTAAAGTTATGTTTCTGGAACGCAAACGGCATTCGCCAACATAGAAACGAACTTGAGCACTTCCTCACGGTGAAGAATATTGATATAATGTTGGTATCTGAGACTCATTTGACTTCGAGAATCCTATTTAAAATGAGTGGCTACACCTTATATGATACAAAGGACCCGAGAGGAAGAGCATGCGGAGGATCAGCAATTCTAATAAAGTCAAGACTCAAACACTATATTCTTGAGAACACTTGTGAAGACCATCATGCAACAAATATTTGCATAGAAAATTTTTGTTCAAATCTCGTAATATCATCAGTTTACTCCCCTCCCAGATTTTCAATCAGTGAGGATCAATACGAGGATTTTTACAAAATTCTTGGCCCTTGTTTCGTAGCAGCTGGAGACTACAATGCAAAACATACGTTCTGGGGATCGCGTCTTAACACACCTACTGACATACAAAAAACTCCGGATGTTATAGATTTTGGGGTCATGAAAAAAATCCCTAGGGATTTAATTCATGTTGAAGCTTCACATGATCTCTCCTCCGATCACACTCCCACGATCGTTACAATTTGTAGCCCACTAAGAAGTGACTACCTCACCCATATGCGAAGATGATAAATCGTGTTAACTGGCTGGGGTTCAAAAAATATCTCAGTACTCATTGTACGGAAAATATCAGGCTTAGAACTCCCGATGATATTGAATTTAACATTGCCAATCTTACCGATAATATTAAACAGGCTGCTAAACATGCCACTACCTCCCATCCGCAGACTGGGTTTAATAGAATTTATTCTGCGGATATTGAACGTCTCGTATGTGAAAAAAGAAGAGCTAGAAGGGAATGGCAACAATACAGATCGCCCCAACATAAAATCAGACTTAGAGAATGCACTAAACGACTCCAAGAGTTGCTTTCAGCTGAAAAATCTGCTTCTCTTAAGAACTACCTGGAAGGTCTCGATGTCACAGCAGCATCTAATTACTCCATGTGGCGCGCTGCTAAAAAACTTAAAACACCCGTTGAGTCTAAACCACCCCTGCGCACTTCTACCGGAGGTTGGGCAAGAAGTAATACTGAAAAAGGTAACATATTTGCTGGGCATTTAAAGTACGTATTTACCCCAAACACATGTACTGGTGCTGTTGATTTACCGAGTGTAGTAGCTCTACCCCCTCGACCCATGAAATTTAAGATGCGTGATGTACAAAAACTAATTGCTGAAACCAACCCAAAAAAGGCCCCGGGTATTGATGGAATTAGTAACAAGATGCTGATGAAGTTGCCTCGTATTGCTATTAGAATCCTGTTATATATTTTTAATGGCATTTTACGACTGGAGTATTATCCACACAGCTGGAAACTTGCCATGGTCAAAATGATTCCAAAGGCGGGCAAAGATCTTACCAAGGCTGAGTCTTATAGGCCAATAAGTTTACTGTCAACAATTTCAAAGCTCTTCGAAAAGCTGCTCATGACAAAATTGTCCCCAATTCTAACTGATAATGGGTGCATACCGGACCATCAATTTGGTTTTAGAAGTCAGCATAGCACCATTGAACAAACTCATAGATTGGTCCATTTCATAAGAAGAGCATTTGAAGAAAAAAATTATTGTTCTTCCCTCTTTATTGATGTCTCTCAGGCATTTGATAAAGTGCGGCATGAAGGCCTAATTGTAAAATTGAAGACATATCTGCCAATAAACATTGTAAATCTATTGGAAAGTTATATTCTTGCCCGGAAATTTACTGTTGTGGAAGGAGACTTCATGAGTGAGCCCGAAACTATCTCATCCGGTGTGCCACAGGGGAGTATACTGGGGCCAGTTTTGTACTTGATTTTTACCTGTGATATGCCTCTGAGCAGTAATATCTTCACTTCTACATTTGCCGATGATACAGCCTGCCTTAGTATGCATGAAAACCCTCACGAGGCATCCCGATATCTTCAGGAACATATTAACCTGTTGGAGCTGTGGTTGAACTTATGGAGAATAAAAGTAAATGAACAAAAGTGTGTTCATGTCACATTTACACTACGAAGAGACACTTGTTCCCCCATTCAAATCAACAATCAAGTTGTTCCTCAACATTCACATGTGAAATATCTTGGTATACACCTCGACCGACGCCTCACATGGAAAAACCACATTGACTCTAAGCTGACACAAATAAAACTTAAATTGACTCAGATACATTGGCTGATTGGCAGAAATTCTACCCTCAGTCTAGATTGTAAACTTTCAATATACAAGTCGCTTTTGAAACCCATATGGTGTTACGGAATTCAGCTATGGGGCACTGCTTCAGCTTCCAATGTAGAGAGAATCCAACGAATGCAAAACAAAATTTTAAGGTTAATAACATCGGCTCCTTGGTACATGAAAAATTCAATTTTACATCGTGATTTAAATATGCCACTTGTGACCGCTGAAATTGCAAAATATGCTGGAAAATATTTAACAAAACTCGAGTCCCATCCTAATCCCCTTGCTCGTAACATCTTGAACTTTCCTGGACACATCCGCTTAAAAAAGAGGGATACTACGGCCTTAATACGCCACAATTCAGATTGAATTTTTTGAATATTTTTGTGCTTAACATATTTATGTATTATTAATTACTATCACTAAGTTTATGTCCGACACTGGTTGGGCCTAATTATTATATTTATACTTAGGATTTGAACACTTATTGTTAGTTCTATTTGAAGATACAATAAATAAATAGCAGTGGAAAAAAATGTCTGCAAACATACATTTAAGTAGGTGTGTGCATAGCTTACATCAGATTATATGTAAAACTACCTGGTCGGCCGAGCTTTACAGGGAAAACGGTGTTCTCCGGGAACGAGAACAAGCTAGATCAGTTTTCTTTCCCAAAAACCAGGCGGTTAATATTTTCAAAATCATTCGAGCCGTTTTCAAGAAACCAATTATATACATAAGTAGTTGTTAATTTAAAGATATTTTAAACATTATTTGGGTAAAGCCGACTGATGATTTCGCCATACATACATATGTATGTAAGTACTTACATAAGTGTGTACTTACATATATATGTATGTATATTCACCTAAGCCGAAAAGGAACAATAATTTTTGTTAGATAGATTAGATCCACATAAGTATGTCCATAAGTATGTATTTTTTACATGCTTACATATGCACGTGCACTAGTTTCTCTTTGTTTTATCCCCTTGCCGCTAAGAATTTATTCAACAAAAGTTGACATTGTAAATCCAAAAAAAAAAAATTAAATGCTACAACTGATGTGATAAAAAGGAAGTATCAGGGTATTAAATGCACATATGTACATACATAAGTATGTATGTACATACATATGTACATACATACTTATGTATGTAAATGCAACTTCAAACAAGATAAAAAAATTTCATCAATAAAATCTGTGTTTTAGAATGATCGTGTGTTGATGTCGATGTACCAAACATAGTCGTAACTGGAAAATTTTCTAGGGGTGCTACAGGGCTTAATTAAAGAGGAACATAATGCAATTTATTGCAAACTCTGCGGGATGGAAAAAACTTTTGATAGGCAAATAGAAATTTGGTTTCTTAATTTTAATTTATTTTATATGGAAATCTCATTGTGTATAAAGTGCGAATAAACAAGCAGAAGAGAATCGCAAGTAGTTGCGACTCCGTATCACTTTCTATTCTCTTTCCCGTGAACGTAAGAACTGCAGAAACAAGAATGGATAGTGTGGTCGGAGACTACGCGCGAGCGTCGTTGTCATTTTGCTAAATTTATTCTTTTTTGCAAGTTGCTTGAGGGACCAAGAAGTTTTTACATAAGTTTTTTTAAAGTTTTATTATGTACATACATACATACTTACATATATGTACATATGTAAGTATGTATGTACACGTCTTACATCAGTATCTTATGGTGAATTCACCCATTCGTTTTGAACGTTACGAACGCTTTTTTTATATGTAGTTTGAAGTCTCTATTTTTTTCAGAGAGAGAAAGAGAGTAAATTTAATGCGGAACAATTTTAAAATTGTTGCAAATTTGCTTGAATTGGTTTTTACTCTCTTTCTCCCTCTCTCACAAAAATAGAGACTTCAAACTACATATAAAAAAGCGTACGGAACGTTCAAAACGAATGTGTGAATTCACCTTTATAGGCATTCATCCACATCCAAATTTAAAGGATTATTATTATTTATTTATTTATTTAATCTTTACGAATATAATTCTAAGATTAAATTTAATTATACTACATTTACACCTGCGCAAAATCTAATAGATTTCAGCTGAAATCTTGAAGAAAATCTCTGCCGTTTAGACCACTGCTTTTTGACGTATTATTGGATTTCATTTTCATAACAAACAGCTGGCTAAAGAAAGAATAAAAAATTGCCTCCAAACTTTTATATTATTTTGTTCAAAAAATGG
Organism: Germaria angustata; assembly: GCA_963681545.1. NCBI lineage: Eukaryota > Metazoa > Arthropoda > Insecta > Diptera > Tachinidae > Germaria > Germaria angustata. Next base: position 73,851,068 of record OY812998.1, on the reverse strand, counting down.
AAGGGAAAAACAATATTTTAATATATTATTCCTCTACATATAAAAAAATGCAAATGAAGCTGGTATCGCTACGTAAAAAAAATCAGCAGCATCTGTTACCGCAAATCTTTTGTTTCTACCGCGCTTTTTTTCTTTACAAATGTCAAAATTTTCTTATTCAGCGCTGCATATTTCAGTATAATACCAAAAAAATACACAGTTGCATCATTCAGTATTGGAAGATTTTGTGAGATTTTGCCAAAATCTAGTTCGTAAGTAGATTTTGTTTTGTAGAGATAGATTTCCCTCAAAATCTCATAAGTACTAGATTTTGCGTAGGTGTAAATGTAGTATTAGAGAGCACTAGTAATTTTGGCATCAGCTCTGGTTTAATGTGAATGTGTGTACGATCATATACTTACATATATCTCAATTACATATTGTAGATAATATGATATACATATGTAAGTAAATATATAAAATGGTATTTACACTGTTGACATTAAATTACATTTTATGTTTAGTGTGCTTGATAAAAGTGAAAATTTTTATTAATATTCTCTGTGGATGGAACCGTTAGAAGGTTTAAAGCGAATTCGTTTCCAAATAGTTCTCGTCTTTGGTCAGAATGTGATAAGCATTCGGAAAGAATATGATTAATTGAGAGAGTGCAATTACATCGGGTGCATGTTGGTTGGGATGTTATTTTTAGAATCCATTCATGGGAAAAATAGTGTGTCCGAGGCGTGATCTGGAGAAAGTTTTGAATTTGCTGTGTGATAAATAGGCTGGTTATAGTATGGGTTTATGTCGGAATAGTTGTGGTGAGTAACTTATTTCAGATTGAGTTTAGCTTTTATGCAGTTTGAGATATGACGTCGCATGTCAATTTTTTCTAGTGTGTCGTCCATTATTATTGTCACATATTGTGCGTATTTGGCAGCCAAATCCGCGTTTTCATTTCCGATAATACCTATGTGGCTGGAATCCAGTGTATTCGTATTCTGTTCTCATTACCGATGAGCGAGTCTCTGATTTTACTTATAGTATTCCATTTGTTTTTGAAAGGATTACGTATGGCTTTTATTACAGAAAGACTGTCGGTAAAAATTACGGTTTTCTTTTTGTCAGAGAGTATTGTGCGGATTGCTTGATAAATTGCACGTGATTCTGCAGTGACTAGTGATGATTGTTCGGCAAGAGTGCCAAGGATAATATTTCCCCCATTTTCATCTACTACGGCGTAGCTTGGGGTCGTGTCATGGGATTTACTACCGTCTGTATAGATAAATCTCGCCAGTTGTCCCTTTTTAAATATTTTTTTTGTGCTGCCAGAAGGTTGAGAAATATGTTTTTGGGTTGACGTTTGCAAGTGACGTGTTGAGTGAAAGGTTTTTGGATTTCCACGGGGGCTTAATAATGCTCAAATAAAGAACGAATATATTTAAAATTTCTGATAAAAACAAAATAAATAAATCCGAAATACCAAAATAGGTATTTCTTAAGAGCAAAAGGTTTAAAATAAAATGACAATTGCACCTTCATTTACATACATATTTCCACAACTTCATCACAAAAAATAAAATTAATTTGAAGTTTAACAAGACAATATTAACTTTATTAACATATTATCATGGTATCATTATATGCTCAAATGGATTTTGATTTTAAGTTTGTTGTCAGTATCTACATAAGTGAATTTCATAGCTTATATTTAACAATTTGTTTTTTTTTTCACTAATTTTATTTATTGTATCTTCATTAATCTGAACTAACAATAAGTATTCAAATCTTAAATATAGATATAATAATTAGGCCCAACCAGTGTCGGACATAAACTTAGTGATAGTAATTAAAAATACATAAATGTAGAGTTAAGCAAAAAAAAATATTTTCAAAAAGTTTCATCTGCAGTGTGGCGTATTAAAGCCGTAGTATCCCTCTTTTTTAAGCGGATGTGTCCAGTAAAGTTCAAGATATTACGAGCAAGGGGATTAGGATGGAACTCGAGTTTTGTTAAATATTTGCCTGCATATTTTGCAATTTCTGCAGTCACAAGTGGCATATTTAAATCACGATGTAAAATTGAATTTTTGATGTACCATGGAGCCGATGTTATTAACCTTAAAATTTTGTTTTGCATACGTTGGATTCTCTCTACATTGGAAGCTGAAGCAGTGCCCCATAGCTGAATTCCGTAACACCATATGGGTTTCAAAAGCGACTTGTATATTTAAAGTTTACAATCCAGACTGAGTGTAGAATTTCTACCAATCAGCCAATGTATCTGGGTTAATTTAAGTTTCATTTGTGTCAGTTTAGAATCAATGTGGTGTTTCCATGTAAGCCGTCGGTCAAGGTGTATACCAAGGTATTTCACCTGTGAATGTTGCGGAACAACTTGATTGTTGATTCGAATGGGGGAACAAGTGTCTCTTCGTAGAGTAAATGTGACATGAACACACTTTTGTTCATTTACTTTTATTCTCCATAAGTTCAACCACAGCTCCAACAGGTTAATATGTTCCTGAAGATATCGGGATGCCTCGTGAGGGTTTTCATGCATGCTAAGGCAAGCTGTATCATCGGCAAATGTAGAAGTTAGGATATTACTGCTTAAAGGCATATCACAGGTATAAATCAAATACAAAACTGGCCCCAGTATACTCCCCTGTGGCACACCGGATGAGATAGTTTCGGCCACACTCATGAAGTCTCCTTCCACAACAGTGAACTTCCGGGCAAGAATGTAACTTTCTAAAAGATTTACTATGTTTATTGGCAGATATGTCTTCAATTTTAAAATAAGGCCTTCGTGCCACACTTTATCAAATGCCTGAGAAACATCAATAAAGAGGGAAGAGCAATACTTCTTTTCTTCAAATGTTCTTCTTAGAAAATGTACCAATCTATGACATTGTTCAATGGTGCTATGCTGACTTCTAAAACCAAATTGATGGTCCGGTATGCAACCAATATCATTTAGAATTGGGGACAATTTTGTCATGAGCAGTTTTTCGAAGAGCTTTGAAATTGTTGACAGTAAACTTATTGGCCTATATGACTCAGCCTTGGTAAGATCTTTGCCCGCCTTTGGAATCATTTTGACCATGGCAAGTTTCCAGCTGTGTGGATAATACTCCAGTCGTAAAATGCCATTAAAAATAAACAACAGGATTCTAATAGCAATACGAGGCAACTTCATCAGCATCTTGTTACTAATTCCATCAATACCCGGAGCCTTCTTTGGGTTGGTTTCAGCAATTAGTTTATTTACATCACGCATCTTAAACTTTATGGGTCGAGGGGGTAGAGCAACTACACTCGGCAAATTAACAGCACCAGTACATGTGTTTGGGGTAAATACGTTTTTTAAATGACCAGCAAATATGTTACCTTTTTCAGTATTGGTTCTTGCCCAACCTCCGGTAGAAGTGCGCAGGGGTGGTTTAGACTCAACGGGTGTTTTAAGTTTTTTAGCAGCGCGCCACAAAGAGTAATTAGATGCTGCTGTGACATCAAGACCTTCCAGATAGTTCCTAAGAGAAGCAGATTTTTCAGATGCAAGCAACTCTTGGAGTCGTTTAGTGCATTCTCTAAGTCTGATTTTATGTTGGGGCGATCTGTGCTGTTGCCATTCCCTTCTAGCTCTTCTTTTTTCACATACGAGACGTTCAATGTCCGCAGAATAAATTCTATTAAACCCAGTCTGCGGATGGGAGGTAGTGGCATGTTTAGCAGCCTGTTTAATATTCTCGGTAAGATTGGCAATGTTAAGTTCAATATCATCGGGAGTTCTTAGGTTGATGTTCTCCGTACAATGACTACTGAGATATTTTTTGAACCCCAGCCAATTAACATTATTTATCATCTTCGCATATGGGTGAGGTAAGTCACTTCTTAGTGGGCTACAAATTGTAACGATCGTGGGAGAGTGATCAGAGGAGAGATCATGGGAAGCTTCAACATGAATTAAATCCCTAGAGATATTTTTCATGACACCAAAATCTATAACATCCGGAATTTTTTGTATGTCAGTAGGCCAGTAAGTAGGCTCCCCGCTCGAAATGACATCCAAACCCATTTTTGAAATTGTGTTGAACAATGCTCGACCTCTAGGAGTAATAAGACGCGATCCCCAGAACGTATGTTTTGCATTGTAGTCCCCAGCTGCTACGAAACAAGGTCCAAGAGTTTTGTAAAAATCCTCGTATTGATCCTCAGTGAATGAAAATCTGGGAGGGGAGTAAACTGACGATATCACAAGATTTGAACAAAAATTTTCGATGCAAATATTTGTTGCTTGTAGATGGTCTTCACAAGTGTTCTCAAGAATATAGTGTTTGAGTCTTGACTTTATTAGAACTGCTGATCCTCCGCATGCTCTTCCTCTCGGGTCCTTTGTATCATATAACGTGTAGCCACTCATTTTAAAAAAGCTTCTCGGAGTCAAATGAGTCTCAGATACCAACATTATATCAATATTTTTTTCCGTGAGGAAGTGCTCAAGTTCATATTTGTGTTGGCGAATGCCGTTTGCGTTCCAGAAACATACTTTTAACGTGTTCATGGCTTATTAACTAATGCTAGAAGCAGTGTGTTCTGCATTCTCAGCATTTCTTGCATCATGCTAGTCATATTTGTCGTAAAGTTGTTTATAGTTTGCACCAAATTGTCTATAGTAGCTTCAAGGCGACTGAAATTAAAGCTTGGGTTTGCACTTGTTGTATTAGATGGTGGTGACACTTTTTGAACGGGAATAGAGTTGATCTTCACAGCGTCAGCATACGATACATGTGAAGTGATTGGTTGGGCCATTAGGGGATGAGTAGCGGAGTACGTATTTCCTGCTTGCACTGGGGTTACTTTAGGCTTTTGACTCATAGCCTGTTTAACGAAAGAATATACAGGACATCCCCTGTAGTTAGCAGTGTGATTACCTCCACAATTACTGCACTTCTTTTCCTTATGGTCCTTCGACTTATTGCAAATAGCAGTGTTGTGTAATTCACCGCACACAACACAAACAGTAGGTAATTTACAATAAGTTTTGGTATGGCCAATTATGGCACTGTACGGGTCCAGAACGCTTGTGTGGTTCTTCAACTGTGATTTTTCGGTATAAGAGATATTTTAGGTTATAAATTGGATGGGTCTCGTTTTTCTTCAATTTTATATCATTTGGCTCCAATTCAACACGAAATAAAGGTTGGGGGATCTTCTCCCTGTTTATTATGTTAGAGACATTCTTTACCTTAAATCCCTGGAGGGTGAGAGCATCTTTTATTTCCTCAGGAACAACATAAGAATCTATGCCTTTCAATACGATCTGTAGGCCTTTAGCACTCTTCAGCTGGAATGTGTAGAAACTTGTTTTATTCTTTTCGAATTCGTTAACCATTTTGCGGAAATCTTTTTCTTCGTATATTTGAATCTTTGTTTCATCAATATTACCACGTTTGATTGGGACAATGTGAAATGCCTTTTCACCAATGACCGAAATTAATTTTTTTCCCTCAAATAGATTGGTGGTGGTTTTGAGGTTTTATTCGAGGGTAAGTCGGGTTTGTCGGTGATATCTTGCAAAATTTTAAAACGGTTTAGACGGTTAGCTGAGTTGGCGTCGATATCCCTGGATATCTTGGGAGCCGATGAGATTTTAGATGAATTTGGGCTTCGCCCGCGCTTTACTACTGTGATATATCTGTCCATTCCGACAGGCACTTTAGGTTTCTCAATATTATTGTTTATAGTGATAACTGGGTTAAGTGATGAACACGAGCCCGGAGCGGATAATGGCGCTGATTTGAATAAAGAAGTAGTAGGCAGCGGTAATGTTATAGAATCACTACTTGGCATCGGAGTAAGCGAATTTGATCGCTCACGTAAAATTGGCTTTGCCGTTAGAAAAAGACTATCATCAAATTTTTTATTTTTATTGTTTGCATTAAGAGCTTCAGAACTCACAGTAAAGTAGGCATTTCTGCCGTTAGAACTCACTTCACAATTTTTTGTTTTTGAGGTACTCATACAGAGTATTCCTCAGTCACTTTGTTTGTGGTTTTTTGTTTGTTTTTGTTGTTTCAGTTTATACGAAAAATATTATTAATGCAAGTAAAGCAAATTTAACAAAAACTGTACTTATTACGAATCAGTACTTATTAAGAATATTTTTTTTTTGTTGTAATTTTTGTTTGTTTAGTATGTAAGAAAAAACTCCGCTAATACGTCCGTTCACTACGAAGGTTCAACAAGACTCGTACAATTTGTTGAATTAAATTTCTATTAGTGTATTACTTACATACTTATACATATACATACATATGTAAGTATGTTTTCAAAATAAAATTAAACTAAATACACATACATACATACATATGTATGTAAATATATTTCTAAAGCTCAGCTTTAGAAGTTGTTAAAAAAAGTTATTTAAAAAAATGTTATGACAACGCTGCGCATGAGTACTATAGAGAGTAAGTTTGCATTACTGGTATGTTGCATCATTACCCTTGAGAAGTTTCAAAAATGGTCCCAAAAAGGGTATTTTGCATTAAAAAGCATAACGAAAAGATTATTTAAGAAGGGACAAGTTTTTATATTAAATGTTTTATTTAAGTTTTGATTGCAATAGAAATGTGAGATGCAGAAGTAAAAATAAAAGTAATTATTAATAAGAAATCAAAAAAAATGTCCATTTATGGGTAAGAAAAACTTTTTATAATACATACAATTAACAGACTAGGTATTTATGGATATATATGTCCATACATATATATTAGTATCATTTTAATATTTTTATTTATAAATACATACACATCGTCAAATAATTTTGACAATGACGTACATATGTACATATGTATGTATGTAACATAAGAAATTATCCAACATTAGAAATCATTCTCGAATGAGATAAAAATATAGAAAGAAATATATATTATTAAATATACTTAATTGTTTGTTGTGTTGTTTGTATGAAAGCATTCTAAGCCTACTATGATTATATGTTTTGTTATGATTCATATACATATAATACTGAATTCTCATATAGTATTTAATTTGTGTGGCACAAACATCCGAGGTTGAATTTTTTTAAACTGATATAACTTCACTGACGATTTGGTTTAGCGACCAGTGAAATGTCGGCATATGAAGAGCTAATGCCAAAACAAACAACGCATTATTAAATATAGCTATGGAACTATAAAAAAAATTGGGAAAACTCATAAGCCAAACTTTTATGGAAATCAATAATGCTTACTTGTCCTTTCGTAAATATATTTTTTAAACTAGATACGTATTTCCCAATTGAAAAAAAAAATTTGTTTATATACATCCTATATATTACAAATGGCGGAACCATATTTGTTCACTTGGAGTCGAAGTTTCCACGTCAAGTATGTTAGAAACGTGGGTTTCAGCACAGCAGTGCTAGTTTTGGAAAAATTCTTCCAGCAGTGTTTTTACTATGAAGCAAAGTAAATATGTCAGAAATATATATAAATTTGAATATAAACAGAAAAAAATCCAATGTATAAAAATATTTTCGAAAGGGGGCAAAAAGTAGTCATAAAATGGTATATGGCTTTAAAAAAGGGTACAAATTTATGCTTTAGGGTAACAACGGTAACGTTAATGTTGGCTTAATGTACACAACTAACGTGCATACATATGTAAATGTGTGCAATAGAGGACACTTCATATAAAAAGAAACAAAGTGTCCTTGGATACCAAAAAGTATAAACATAAACAAGTTATTCATACTTATGTATTTTCCTAAAAAATTGAAGTGAACACTACTCAAATTTGAAAAAATAGAATAAAAAATTTGTGATGACACAACCAAAATGTGGTAAATCAACATCTAATAAGGAGACAAGATGGGATCGTATACGAAAGCGACATTGCAGTACTGTTACAAATTTAAAAACAGATGCTGTTAAAAAGTTAATTGAAATCGATTACATAGGACGACACCAACAAAAGATGCTTAATGGCGATAGTGATTCGAATATAAACCTAGATCCTGTTTTAGTAATGAAGCTTAGGCATGAGATGGTATGAAACGTCTAAAAATTATTATTGTATATGTACATATTATGTATGTACATAATATGTATATGAACATATACATACATACTTATGTATGTATATTTGTACACAGATATTAACACGTTATATTCATTAAATTTTATTATTATTTAAGTTTAAGAAAATACCTCGAAAATTGCCCTTAGCAACGGTTGCTTATGGTAAGAATTTGCAACAATGTAAGAACCATAATGCTGCTGTCGAAGATCATTACATTGAAAATCAATTGAGACAATTCCGTAAGCATTTACAAAAACAAAATGCACAAAATAAGGTACCTTTGAGAAAATTGCAATCTTTGTTAATCGATAATAAGGATATAATGAAAAGTTTGGAGTCCACTCATAAGCATATAGAAGATTTTTACATCACACCCATTAATGCTCTACAGGAGGTAGATGATTTGTTTAAAGACGAGCTGATAAAACATAAGAAAATTATAGAAGATGAAGAAAACATGAACAGAGAAAAAACTGATGGACTTAAGAATAAATATTTAAAAAATCATTTTAAGAATACTATATACAAAGAGAAAGAGCAGGAGAAAGTTTCAAACATTAAAGATGAAACAAATACGCTAGACTTTGCGGCCAAGCGAATGAATGAGTTTAATTTGAATAATGAAATAATTGAGCTAGAGTCTCAAACAGAAAAATATGTACAAAGAACGCCTAGCCCTTTGGAAAATACCGATGAAGTACTGCAGCCCTTAAGGCAGGCTTTAGAAGACCCATCAGCTGTTCATTTGAGATTTGTTAGATTTGATGATAGGATAAATGTGTGTCATCCAAAACGGGACTCTTCGATATGCTCAAATACCAGTGACGGTATTGATTCCGTAATATCTGATTTAGCTGAAGAAGCTTTGAAAGAACTTCAAATGGAAGAAGAGGAGAAATTAGTTGAAATTTTTGAGGAAGCCAACTCAGGAATAAATGAAAATAAACAGAATCTAATTCTTAATGGATGTTCCTTTCATACGGGTGGAGAAAAGGATGACTTACGTATAAACGGTACGGCTACATCTTATGGCAAACCATTTGTAAAACAACATGTAGAAATAAACTCTTCTGAGAATATTGAAGATGACAATTTTCCAAATAATGAACAGTCGAAAATTATAAAAAAGTTATTTCAATCCCACGATCACAATAAAACATCTATAAAACGAAAGTATTTTTTGAAATGGGTTCATTATACGACTATAGAAAAGCTCGAAAGGGATCATATTGACAGCAGATCCGATCGTGTCAATAAAATAAATATTTTCTTGGATAACATACGTATCCAAAAAAAGCGTATTAAAACTTCTCAAAAGGATAACAAGAAAAATGAAAGGAGAAGCGAGGGAACGGAAAATGTGAAAATAAACAAAAAATACCAAAATAAGTAAGTGATGACATAAAAGGATTTATTAATTTTATTTTTATATTTTGGTGTGTACATGTGCATGTGTGTAGAATAAAACTTCAACAAGATATCATTGATTTGCAACGATCGAAATTGGAGCGACAGGAGCGGATAATTATGGAACTTAAACTTCATAAAATTTTTGAAGAAACTAAAGAGGCTCGTCAAGAATTAAAGAATGAGTTGAAATCTGTAATACGTTCAGGAGATCCCAAATTAAAGGCGAAAGCCAAATGCCTTCAAATAATAGGTAACCTCAAAGATCAGGAACATGAAAACATAAATAAACTCGAAGGTAAGTCCCTCTTGATGCCACAATTCTTACAAAATATGCAAGAAAGGGCCTTAGAAAGGAGTGTACGTCATGTGCAAGCCAAGCAAAGAAGATTACAACAGGAAGCTGAAAGAGAGGCTCAAAAATTAGCTTTAGAAGAAGCCAAGGTAATTATTTTATGTGTACGTTTTTAAAAATATTTTTAACCATGTTCTTCATTTGGAATAGCGACTTGAAGATGAAGAATCTAAACGATTGCGTATTGAAGCACTGAAGGAAAAACGGAGACAGGAGAAAAGGGCCAAAATCCTTAGAGAACGTGAACGACAAAAATATTTGGAAAATCGACGCAAAGCTCAAGATTTTTACAAACATATCCTGCTTAAACGCATAGGCATGGAGGGTTTTAAGCGTCTGTTACAACGTAAGAGAAATAATCTTAAAAGATGTGAAGAGTTACGGCAATCCTTGTACAAGAAAATTTATTTCCAAGCTTGGTTTAGCCTATATCATATACTTAAAGCAAGGCGCAACCAAAAGGCTGATGAGTTGCACGAAAAATGTTTAAAACGCAAATATTTCCAGATTTGGTTGCTATATGCCTACGAAGAACGTTGCAAATTTAATGTAGCTGTAGACTATAACGAGTATAAACTAATCGAAACAATGTTCCGAAAGTGGTGGGAGTATTTACAACGAATAAAAATGATTGAGGAGACTAAAATGAATCAAGCCATATTGCATCATGATTGGTGAGTAAAACGTATTTTTTGATTTATTAAAAAAAACTGTAATATTGGAATTTTATTTAAGGCATTTAAAATGGAAAGTATTAGATTGTTGGCAAAGACTGCCACAAATATTGAAATTGGAAAAAGAAACCGAAGAAAGAAGACAGAGATGGCGTCTGAAAATTTGGGAACTTTTACCTGATTATAAACCGAATAGAGATGATCTCAATTATATATAAAAATTGTTGAAACATATTGTAGGTTGATATACATATACATATTTTTATAAATTTATATGCATCGTATAAAGCAAATGTTTATCGATTTTATTATATTTTATAGGATATATTATGGGATAAAAAACAAAATTTGAGGGCACAAAACTGTAATGTTAACCAGCTACTGTAAAATGGTCGAGTTTGTGATAAGGTTCTTGTCCCGGATAATTGAATGTACCAACACTGTTTTATATATAGATGGCACTAGTTCATATAATTTTAAAAATCAAGTTGGCAAGCTCATTTTGATTATCTCTGAATATACATTGTTTTGTAATAAAATGGGCTGTGTATTGCCAGACGTTCTTATATTAATAATTTGTTCATGGGTGAGTACAGCGTCAGGTTGGCCGAGCGGTCTAAGGCGCCAGATTTAAGCTCTGGTTCCCGAGAGGGAGCGTGGGTTCGAACCCCACACCTGACAAATAGATTTTTTGTGGATTTTATTTTTTTTCACTACAAACACAGAAAAACACCGAGGAAGAATTTAATATATAACGGTGGTCTGATAAGTAACCAATTGAATATAATACGTAATCAGAAATCAAAAATGTTCGCTTTTAGTTTTATTCACAACTTTTCTTGCCATTTTAGTATTAACACAATCAAAAATAATATGTGTATATATATACATATGTACATATATAAATTGACGATATTATTTGACCATCATCTTGATTACATTGTTGAATTATTTATTGAGCTTGCTGTCTTTTTTATGAAAACGTATTTATTTGTACTTTTTAACAATATTCAATATTTCTGCACCCTGTGGGTGTCTTCTTCAGGAAATTAAATTTAATGAAAAAATTTTCAACCCAAATTTCATTTCATAGTAAATAAATGCGCAAAAATTTTATTATTTTACTAATTTTTTGTTCAAAAATGCATAAACTACTAATTCCTAAATCTCATATAAAAATATGATGTCACTAATATGTCCAAATGACATGTTTAACAGACCTACTCGTACACAGTTGTGCGATATGTCAAAAAATAATATACATATGTATGCTCAAATGTGTGACAGTGAGGATCAAAATGAATGCGTGTGACAGATTTTTAAAAGATCTTACCGATTTACTATATCTTACGGAAATTTTCATTAATGACAATTTCTATACGATTACAGTTGATTTTGGAAAGCACCTAATCCTAAAACAACACTGACAGGCGGTCATATTCTGTGCTCGTAGGAAGCAAGAATATTGCCAAAAATATTAAGATAAATAAAATGTAAAATCAAACAAACTTGATTTGCTAGTGTGACATCGACAACAGATTTCGTTACTATTTTTTTTATTGGAACAGAACCCCATCAGATTTTCTTGTGAATGAATCGTACGATTGTGTATGGGAGGTGTTGCAACATATTATAAGTAAGAATCGGTTGTAGATTTTACCGGCTTTACTGAAATATTGTAATTTTTCAACAAAAAAAGTTTGCATATGCATACTTATGTTTCATTTTTAGAGATTTTGTTATAAAAATGGTGTATTCATGCAGACTTTTGCTAAATTCCATTGAAACTTGGTATTTGCTTTCTACGTATTAAATTTTAGGAAACAAATAGGTAATATGATTTTCCTTCATTTTAATGAGAAAAATACGCAGGGATTTTCATAGGGGAAATTTTTTCGTGTATAGACAAAAACTGATAGACTCAATATTATGACCTTGCATAGAGTGAATCGTTCGTCATATATTTTCAATATAAAATAAAATTTCACCACTGTGTTCAAATTTGCTTGCTAATGGCACAATGACATTTTTAAAATGGAATAAAAACTGTTTAATATTAATAATGTTTTGTACAGCTTTTTTATTATTGAACATTTTCTATTCTTAATTTATATGTTTATTTTAAATTGTCTTTCAAAGTCATCGAAATTAAAATAAAAGATTTGCTGTTTATAAGATTAAACAAAAACTTTTCAACGAAACATAGGATGAATAAATTAGAATATATTTTATTTTATTTTGATGATATCAGAACCCTATTTGAAGTAAATTTTAATAATACTGTGCGTTAGGCCGTATCACCCTACAAGGAGAAAAAAAAGTGCACCGTACACCCCTTAATATAAACTATTGTTCCAAGGACATTTCAAAAAAAAATTTTTTTGCCGAACGTAGGGGTCGCCTTCTTAGTTTTTTTTCTTATATCTTCCGTATTTACAGTCCGATCTTAAAGTTTGATATAGCGAATTTTGTTGTCAGAGGGAGCCCAATATTTTTGCTTTTAGGTCCATTGACCTCAAGTGGCCCGTTCTGGTATTTAGCCCCAAAATTTCGAACATTAGGGTGTCACGTTAGGGTGGTAGGAACTTAGATTTTGGGGGTAAATACCAGAACGGGCCACTTCAGGTCAATGGACCTAAAAGCAAAAATATTATATATTATACGCTTTTTCACTAAATATATATATTTTTAGTGAAAAAGCGTATTAGATTAGCTTCCTAAGACACGTTAGTAAAAATTAAGGATTTTGCGAAAATCTTAAAAATTTTTGGCACGCTTAATGTCAAATTTTGATTCGTATATTTCATTCATCAAACACATTTTAAACGTTTAATTATATTATGCAATTTATCAGATTGTGAAAGTTTAATTTGCATGGGAGGTACCTATTGCCCTGTTGCTATCACAAATTGGTTAAAATGGTACCACCTCCGGAGCATATCCTTTCATAATATTCCTTTTCAAAATCTCACCATATCGATGTCCATACAGCAAAAAACATGCCATGGATTATATATTTATGTATGTAACTTCCTACTTTTTTAAGTCCTTTAAAAATAAGATTCTGTGTGAAAGTGTAATATTTTGAAGGAATTTAATATGTTCTATTTAAATAATTAGTTTTAAATTTCAAGTTTACAAATATGAAAATAAATTTTTGGACTCTTTAATAAAAATCTACCGCGATCACTACATATGAAGATAATTTTTGTCCTGCTCAGCTATGTCAAGGAAGGCAAACAAAATGCAGTAAAGCAATTCACTAACTTTATTTTTAAATAATCGAATCGTTTAGAAAGAATTACAAGAAAAATTTTTGCTATTCAGTAACACTTCCAAACGATATACGCTGCTTTTATCTGTGTCGTTACTGAATCGACAGGTAGACGTCCTGTGTGGCAAAATGCAAGTTGTTGCTCTAGAACAATATTTTATTTTTTAAATTTATTTTATTAAGTAGTATTTGTAATACTTTATACAAAATTTGTTATAAAAGTTACATGTGTGAGCTCTGCCCATTATTAAAATTTCTAATAAAATTTACAAGTTTTTTTTTTTGTAAAAATATTAAAATTTTATTCATGTTTTAAATAATTTGGCATTGTTTGTATTCATTTAGTCCTTTATAAAATAATGTTTTCTGCATGGCGGCTGCATCTGCTGTTTGCAGCCTAAAATCTAGGGCATACCTAAACCTGTACGATTGAATCTCTCCAACATATCTTATTTGTTCAGCCAAATAGTCCGGTGCATCTGTCATCTTAATTTTTCGAATGAAATTTATGGTATTAAGTTGTAATCTTTGGTGTATATTAAGCCATCTTAGTGTATCTAGCATAAAATTTATTGATGTGAATCGGTTGCATTTTAATATTCCTGGCATCGCTTTATTTTCTGATTTTTTCAGTCTTGATATTTGTTGATCTGTGCAGCATGTGTACAGTATAGTTGATCCGTATTCAAAATGAGGCTTTGTAATATTGTTTCATATGTTGATCGATGTGATAGTTGACATTCTGTTTCTTATGCGCTTAAAGAACACTATTTTCTCCCCGATTTTTTTTTTACAAATGTATTTCTTTTAATTTTAATTTATTGTCAATAATGAAACCAAGATATTTAATTTTATTAACTTTTTCTATTGTTATATGTATTAGCTTTCATGTTTATTTCAATTACTTTTGTTTTATTTTCATTTAACTTTAGTTTGTTAATTTTTAGCCATTTAATTATATTTTCCATATCTGTTGTTAATTTTCTTAACATTTTCAGTGACAATTAAAGCGTCATCTGCATATAGTATTATTAATATATACTTAAAAAAGGGCACCTAAAATTGAGCCCTAGGGCATTCGATACTCATTTTCTATTGCACTCGATTCTATATTGTTAACTTTGTCTTTTGGGTACGATTTGTTAAATATGACTGAAACCATTTATATTCTTTATTTTGAATACCATATTTGTAAAGTTTTTGTAATAGTATTTTTCCGTCAATTGTTTCAAAGCTCTCTTGAAGTCCAGGAAAATGGCAAGAATTTTAAAATCTGCTTTCTTATTGTTTCGGAGGAGTAATTCTTTCTAAAACCTGAGTGATATTTCGATAATAATTTTTGTTGTTCTAAATAGTCTTCTGATTTTTACTACCTTTTCTATAATTTTTTACAAGTCTTTAGAGTGTTTATCGCATGATATTCTTCGCATTTACTAGTGTTTTTTTTATTTTTTTCATTGGGAGTTATCATAGATTCTTTCCAGTTTTCAGGGAAAATACCAGTTTATAATGTTTAGTAATATATTGCCTGTTATGTTCCAGTTATCTAGAATTCTGAAAAAGTCTGACTTTTTTCATGTTCATACATATAAATTTTAACTCTATTAAAGACATTGCACGGAAATTTAATTTATAATTTATGACATGTATTAAATTTCCATATTGCACTATTCACAAAGTAACTATTAAAATTTTCGATTATTTCTATATTGTTTGTATATTCAATTTGTCTAAATACCAAATTTTTTATTACATTTCTTGGTTCTTTTATAACTAGTTCTTTTATTTTATTCTACATATCCTTTTTGGTTATTTGTATTGGTAATTTTTTTGTTTATATACATATTTGATTTTCCCATTTTAGATTTTGACCTTGTATGTACATATTTCTTATTATCAAGTTATTCCATGAGTCAGTGGTGTTTTCTATTAAAGCTTTTTGATATGGAATAAATGTTTCTTTCTTAAGAATTTTGAATTCATTATTAAACCATTTGTTTTTGCTACTGTCGTTAATTCTCACAATAAATTTTTGAATTACGTTTTCTAAGCTGCCATCGAAGACGCGAACATATTCATTTAAATTATCTATTTCATTAATACATTGTAATGTCGTACTCAGTTCCCCTGTTGAATCTTCTTTTGTTATATTTAATAAATAAAATCATGATAATCTATTTTATTATTTATATTAACTTTAGCCGAAACTTATTAGTATTTATTCTAATAATATAGTCTATTAATGTTTTAGAACTTTATGTTATTGTAATATACATAATCGTTTAGAATTTGTTTCAATCCATTTTCATTTAGTACTCTTACAATTATATCTTTATAAAAAATTTTTATACCAATCAATTACTACGTTTATACGCACGTCTTATTTGCAAATAACTAATTCACTGTTTATACGGGAAATTGCATACAGAACTTGTGTTATTATTAGTGATGCCATGTGACGAAAATATGATTGTTTGGTAAGTAAAACACAAAAAACGTTCATGAAGTGGCAACGTCTTACTTTTTATTTGCAAATAGTGTCGTTATTCACGACTTGTTAAGTGAGTTAATAAATTACAATAAAAAAGTTATACGGCAACATTCTTCTTTTTTATTTGCAAATAAGACGTGCGTATAAACGTAGTAAATGTTGAAGTCTCCAGCTATTAATGTATCATAATTTTTTTCACATATTTCATCTAAGAAATCTTGAAATGTCTCATAGAATTCTGCTTTATTACTATTTGGTGATCTGTATACTATTACTATTATATATGAAATGTTTTCTAACTTTACCAAGCATGCGCTAATCCAGTATTGCGACTCTTTTATAATATCTTCATTTTTATTCAAATGCCAATGCTTTTTGAAATATATAATTACTCTTCCAGTCCTTTCCGAATTTGATATTATAGCATAATGGTAGTATTTTCGTATTTCAGTTTCTTTTTCTTCTATTCCTTCAGTCTGGTGAGTTTCGGACATTATCTTAAAATCATGTGCTATTGTTTGAGGTATTATTTCGACTTGATTGAAATTATTTGTTAATCCTTGAATATTTATATATATGAGGGGTATAGATGCAAAGGCTGCAATCTCCACATTTATAGTTTTCGTAACAAATAGCAAAAACCTGTAGCTCAAAGTATATTCATATATATTTATTATATGTTTTGCTATTCAGTAAATAAGAATATGATGAAGATATGACGCAAGTTTGAACTAAATCGATATGGCGGTTTGCTGCCAGTTATTGCTGTGTTTGCTCTAATCAAATGGACGTTGCTGATTTTGAATTAATCGAATATGGATTTTGTATTGTTTGATTTGATCTGAGATATATAATACAGTTTTGTTTTTATTTCAAGATTTTTTTATTATAACATGGGCAATGTTTTTAAAAAATTAGTAGTTAAAAAATTCTTAAATAAAACTCAACAAGGGTTTAATTTTAAGGAAAGAAATTAAATTGTTATTAAATCAAATTTTTTATAATGGCGGTTCTTTTATGAATTCAGAGCAGTTTTTCTCTTTTTGGGTGTCATTTTCTGCAACGATTTGATTTTGTGAGTTGTTAACAATGTCTGCATAAACTTTAAGATTTTCATCATTCTGCCAGTGCTCTCCAAAGTGTTTTTTCATTAAATTACTAACGTCCTTAATCTTCAGCGAATTAATTTTTACATTTTTTATTTTTTTTAGTTTTGTTTTACAAAAAAAAAAAAAAAAAAAAAAAAAAATAAGAATAAAAACAAATGTGTAGTATTCATTTTCGAAAATAGTTGAGAGAAAAAGAGATTAACAAATTGTGATCATAGCAAAAACGACATTCTCCAATGGACATTGCCGTTTTTGCATGAATTCGTAATATCTGACCATACATTTTTATGGGATAAAAGTGTATGTATCTGGTAATGTCATATTCACTAGTCGGAAGCATTCATTAAATACTACTACACTAGTGTGTGGTTGCTAGACAGCTAGACATATTCTTTTTTAAGTTTAGCTTCTTTTGCTACACTGGACATTCTCTGTTTTATTTTAAAATTAATTGGATCAACTTTCTTTTTAGCTCCACTTTGTTTTTTTCAACACTGCTTTTTTTTGGTTTTACAATTAAAGGGAATTTTTTTAACATCTGGCATCACTGCATACATGTGATATTTTTGTATTGAAGTTTCACCATTTTCTGTATTTTGTTACACATTTTTGCATTATATGTATGTATTTCTCTATTGCATCACACATACTTACATATCTCTATTTTTGGTTCCTATTTCATTTACATTCCCGTACAATGTACGGCTTACATATTCTTAACTTCTTGTACATACTTATGTACCTAACTTCCTTCTTGCTGAAAACCATGGAGAGGATAATCGACGACATGGTTAAAGGCAGGATCGCAAGCCATATGCTGAGGTTCAAGCAACACGCATACGTCAAAGGTAGATCAGTGGACACTGCATTGCATAATGTGGTGTACTTTATAGAAAGGTTTCTTAATGAAAAAATGTACACTGTCGCGGTTTGCATTGACATGGAGGGGGCTTTCAACAACGTGCATACCGACACACTTATCCATTCTCTGGACCAGTTTAATGTCAACCGGAGCGATACGCGACTGGATGGCAGTATGCTAAGGAACAGATGGATTAATTGTGAGGCGCACAATGTAAGTATAAGAAAAAGGGTGCAATGTGGAACTCCACATGGGGGATTTTATCACCCCTTCTATGGACCACAACAATATATACCCTTATTAGGACTCTGACCGATGAGGGATTCGAGACAGTCTGCTATGCAGATGACGTCATGATACTTCTGAAGGGAAGGGATCCAAATCATTTGTGCAGGAAGGCCGAGGAGGCATTAACCCTAGCACATAACTGGGCTCAACCAAGAGGGTTGAACGTTAACCCAGAAAAAACTGAAATTGGCCTATTTACAAGAAAGACGAAGATAGCTCCATATGATGAACCGCGCTTTCTTGAAAGGACAATAAATATTTCCGACAGGGTGAAGTATCTAGGAGTCATTCTCGATCGGAAATTAAAATGGAAAAACCACATAAACGAAAGAGTCAAAAAGGCTCATGTATTTTGGTCAATCTGTAAACGGGCCATAGGCACAAGACGGGGGCTGAATCCATAGATGACACTGGCGTTATAGTAGCGTCATCAGGCCGATTATGACCTATGCTTCTATAGTGTGGTGGACGTCGATGGAATATAAATGCAACATCAAAACAATACAGAAAGTTCAGAGAACCTGCTGTTTTGGTATAAGTGGGGCCTTCCGAACGACATCAACAGGGGCGATGGAAACAATATTATCTATCCAGCCAATCGAAATTCGTATAAAATACGAAGCGGCTCTTGCAGCAAAACGACTAAAGGTGATGGGTGAGTGGATCGATCAGGAATACGAAGCGCATCATCAACGAATCTTTACGACCATAGGAGAGTCCATACCGGAAAATGTCGCAAATGACCGCATACCGGAGACCAGACTAGAGACCAACTGCGGAACATTGATCCCCGACATCCATTCCTGGTTGACCGACCCTTGGAACCAGATCCCCATGATGCTTCATTGTTACACGGATGGATCAAGGTCGAAAGGGAAAACGGGACTTGGTGTTTATATAGAAAACACCACAGAACTGTTTTTCCGCCTGCCGGACTATTGCACAGTTTTGCAGGCGGAAGTTCGGCCGATAATGGAGTGTATCAGGGAACTCAACGTAATGGGGAGGTCAGGACTTGTGAATATATTCACAGATAGTCAGATGGCGACTAGAGCAATCTCAAAGGAACGCACTAAATCACGTACAGTTTGGGATTGCAAAAACGCTATTAACAGTTACTCGACACATGGTGAAGTGCGCATCATATGGGTGCCAGGGCACGCGGGGATAACTGGAAATGAGACGGCAAACTCACTTGCTTCTAGGGCAATAGAGTTAGGTAATATAAGCTTGGAATGCGTGAAACCTTTCGATGCAGTTAAATCCGAGCTAAAGACACATAGGCACATAGGGCCCATTCAACTCTCTGGAATAACGGAACCATGGGAATCAATACAAAAATTCTATGGGGAGATCCAGACGAGAGAAGAACGAGGGAGCTGCTAAAACTTAGTAAGCTCGAACTAAGTAGAATAATGGGAGTTGTCACAGGGCACTCTCAACTACTGGCACATCTTAAACGCGTCGGAATAGCGGGAGAAGATGAATGTAGAGCATGTAGGGAGGAGAGCGAAACATTGGAACACTATTTGTGCCAATGCCCCGCCTTCTCACAAATAAGATCCCGATATCTTGGGGGTGACATCTTTACGGACATAAGCCGATTACGGGGAATATGCTGGAGGAAATTAAGGAACTTTGTGAGTGACACGGAGTTTCTCTAGACCTTTGGGTCAATATGTTATGGTTAAACTCGATGGAGCGCACAACAAGCCTTCACTGGCTTTGGTGTATGTCGTATGACATGGGCTGACATACCCCTCCAATCAACCTAACCTAACCTAACCTACTTATGTATGTACGTACATATGTACATACATACATACATGTGTATGTACGTATGTACACATATTCTTTTCAAGCATATTTTTTGTGTTATCAATTTTCTTAAATCTTTCATCGTATTGATCTATTCCCGCTCATTTTTTCGTTAGATGGTATACTTTATCACACTCCATTGAAGTATTTTTGAGATTTTTTTCAGATTTTTCGGAAAAGGTGTAGAGGTCGCTCAAGCCGAATTTTTGCCAAAAATCGGCTGTTTTTTTTTAATTTTTCTTCACAACTTTGTCAAAAACCACGATTTTTTCACTTTTGAGAACACAGCTTAAAATTAAAACGTCCAGACTTCATTTCTATGTGCAAAAACTATGTTTTCGCAAGGCATTTGTTTATTTAGGTACCCTACATTACAATTTTTCATAGTTTTTCCAAAATGTATGTAAATAATGTTTTATAACTTTTAAAATTTCTATAGAATTTAAAAAAAACTAATGATGCAGTTTGAAAGATAAACTCATTTTAAATAATTTAGAAACAAAAATTTTTGAATTTGCTTTTACTCTTCCTGAGTTATACCCATCTTTAGCTTTAGCCTGTAAGGATTTATATCTATAGACCAAAAAATAAATTAATTAATTAAAAAGGATGTGCGTATGCACTGCTTATGTCCCCTTGTGCTTTTCGTTAGTTTTAACAGAAACGCCACTTGATATCCAATTAACATGAAGTTTTTAACAAGACAATATTGAATCGCAAAATCGTTACTGCAAACATTAATAATGACTAATTGTTGATACATTTTGATATTAAATTTATTGATGTTATTTAATACCATGTACACAATTTTTTTTACTCAGTGTAATTTTTCTATCTCACCTTAAAAAGGAGAGTGAGATTATAAACTGGTTAAACCACATGTTTTTAATTAAACATTGTTGTTGTTGTTGTTGTTGGTATTATTCAAGTTTACGTGTAACTAAATCAGTCAACTCTCCTGGCTCTCATTTGAAATAACAGTTGTCTGTGAACAGTTGATCGTAGCGGTTGCTTGGAAGTATTAACGGTACGCTTCTCTATCATAAAGTGTGTGTTCCATAAGCTCGCGAATACATAAGTGCATGCATATGTATGTACATGTAAACAATAATTACAAAATAAATAAATAAAACCGTCGAATTTAATGATAGAAAAGCATCTAATTTAATAAGAAAACACCTAAATTATTTAACACTAGTATCAAAACGCACAAATTAATAAATGTTTCTTTATCATATCGTGTTTACTTATTATTAAAGAGGTCTTTTGCAAAAAAGAAACTGATAAGAAACATATGTAAGTACATACATATGTATGTATATTTATCAACTACCATCGATTAATAAAGAACGAATTTATATCAACGCCTTGTCGTGTGGATTCTGTTGCGAAAAATACTTTAACAAAATTGTTGAAAAGGAGGTTTTTTTATATTTTACACAAAATGTCGACAAAGTCTTTTAAATGGCATATTTCACTATTTATATTCTCATTCATCGTTTTGGCTGATCTTGGTAAGTTTTTTACTGTACTATTTCTGGCTTTCGCTTATTTTTCTCGCCCCACTATCGATTTCCCCCCATAAATTATTACCGTCTCCGTTGCAGATTAAAATTGCCAAGAAAAATTGCTTGTCCGGGTTATTTTTTGTATATTTTATGTCCATAAAGTAAGATTTTTACGCCTTACTGCTTTTAAAATGAAACTTGAATGGCTTAAATTTAAAATATTCTGCAATAAAATAGATTTTTTAATTTGAGCCATGGATGCTTATATGAGTGAATGACAATGATATAATTTGGCTATAAAGACTACTTAAGTTTATATGCATTTCTTTCTTGTTTAAACTTTAAACATAGATTCTTTTTAACATGCTTTATAAATACAATGGTTACTTTAAATCTGTTGTTAAATTAAATTTTGTTCTGTAGTTACATAAAACCGTACACACAAACTTTTGGCCAAAACTGATGTTATTTAGACGAAATAGTAAAAATAATCTCTACAATTGAATAAATTATATATTTTTATTTCATACGAGTATAGAGATAGACTCACATTGACTGTAATTGTTTGTTGTGTTGTTTGTATAAAAACATTCTAAGCCTACTATGATTATGCATTTGTTTTAATTCATATACAATATTGAATTCTCATATTGTATTTGATTTATGTGGCATAAACATCTGAGGTTGAATGTTTTCAAACTGCTTAAACTTCACTGACGATTTGATTTGAGCAACCAATGAAATGTCGGCATATGAAGAGCTAAATCCACAACAAACAATGCATTTCTTAAACTAGTTTCAAATTTTTCAAACCGATTTTTACTACTGATTGTTTTAAAATTTATCGACATTTTTTTTCCAGCAAACTTATTGCGAAATATATTTGCGATAAAAAATTCAAGATAAAACAGGAATTTAAAATTAATTATTATTTTGTTTATCTATAAAATTAATTATTATTTTGTTTATCTATAAAAGATAACTACAGAAGTAAAAATGTTTCATGTTTTTCTTCATAATTTTACTTACATACTTTGCAAAAAAGGCATCGAAATGGCTCCGATTTAAAAAAGTTGCGTTCTCTGTTTTAAAAATATTATTTATTATTTAATTAATATATTATTTGTTTAAACAAACACAATTTTCCTGAAGATGACACCCAATGAGTATCGGAATATCGATATTTACAAATGAGATTGTTTAACCATTAAATAAGACCTTGAGCTTAAATAAAATTTTGATTAAAATATTTTAATTTAATATTTTAATATTTTTTTAATATTTTGATTAAAATATAATCTTCAATAAAAATGAAAAAAATATTTATTTTAATAATACCCGTAACATGTTTACTTTATTTTTATTTACATATGTTATTGCGAAAAACTATGTAATTAAATGGATAGAATACGAATAATATTTTTTATAACGATAATAAATATTATATGATTAGAAATGTTATATTTGTTTGTAACTAGAAGTTTGTTTGTAACAAGAAGTTCAAGTGATTGAAGATAAATATGTATGTATTTCGACGTAACTCTCTACGTCATTGAATATTTGTAAATATGTTTTTCGTGTTTGAGACATATTTGTGGGCAAATATTTCCAAATATTTTTTTCGTATTCAAACCATGAAGGCTATCTAAAATAGATTTTTAAAATTCTTGCAAAAACTATAATATATTACGGAATGAAACATATCTCATTTTTGGGTAGTATATCCTACATTTGTGTTCCATAAAAACTTGTGACCAAGAACAATTTGGTCTCTAAGAAGAATTAATTTTGTTGGTTTTATTTTATTCCGTTTTAAAATATATAAAAAGTGTAATAAATGTATAGAAATATATTAAAATACAATACAATAAATTTAAATGTTGAAAATCAATTATTACGTATAGACCATATATTTTAATAATTAAATATAGTATATTTTTGTTAATTTCAATATTATATGATATAATGAAAAATTTATTGGCTCTACACTTTGAACTTTGATATTTAAGTATTTTCTTAAATATGTTGACTTAAGACAAATTCGTAGCAGTCAGAATTGACGGCGTAGCTGAGAGCTTTTATAAGTTTTTCGTTGTTTAATGCCAAAATTCGTTAATTTGTTTTGATTATTTTGGAATATATTCCTTTACTTTCTACATTTAGACATCAGTTTTTCACAATGAATAAAGATATATGTATATGTACATACTTAGTTATGAATAAACCTTGATTTCGTTTGAGTATCATTTGAATAAATTTGGTTTTGCTTGTATTATAATATGTTGTTAATATAGTTAGTATACACACCCCTTTTGCAATAGAATTGAATGTCTCCTCCTACGCGATGAGGACAACTTGTTCCTGTATTCCCATATAATATTAACGCAATTTTCGTTATTATGCGATATTTATTTAAACAATAATCATTAAACCTTTACAAAAACAAACTTGAAGCAATGACGAGTGGAATATTCCATAGACTAGCAACAAAATTACAGACTAACGATGATGATGAAGACAGTAATTCAATAACATCTAGGCCATGGACAGACAATATACATATGTATGCCAGACGTAATTGATATAAATAAAATGATATGTCATTTACGTGCAGTTATGTATACCAAATGAAGATATTAAGCCACAATAAAACATGGCTTATGATAAAATTTGTGCAGATATCTGATAAAATATTTAGGGAGTCGTAATATTGGATCACTCCCCACCCTTGGTGTGGTCTAGCCTTTCAAAGCCAATATTCTGTGGTAACTACATGTAAGCCAATAGATCCAATAAAAATGCCAGACATATTGAAATTTATTATTTGGATATTTTAAATTCAGATGATTTAGGTTCTTGTTACTCTCCAATAATTGTAAATATTGAAACATCCTTATCTAGAAAGAGAAACTGGTATAGACACATTTAAATACTGAATAGAGAAAAATATCAATTATAAACCCTATTTTCCCTTCGAACTTTTTTGTTTAATTATGTTAATTTAAATTTTAAATAATTTTAGATATTTTTTTCATTAGACTTTCATTTTAAAATACTTTCCGCAAATGATGCACTTAGAGCATCTACATATGTATTGGAACACGAATATAGAATAAATTATTTTTAAAATAAAGTATGTCTTGTCCCATAATAAATCATAGTTTTTCCATGAGTACCGAAATCCCCCAGAGAAACAGTACTTATGCACCAACAAATTTATATGTTTTTTTCTATAGACCAAATCATTTTTGGTGAAAAGTCTTTGTAGAACACGTAATATATCATAGTTTTTCCAAGAATTCAAAAAATGTATTTTAGTTAGCCCTCACGCTTTAAATACGAAAACATATTTGGAAATAAAATAAGTATTTATTGTCCAAAGTGGGACATATTTGTAATATGAAAACATATTTGGCAAATATGTCACAAATACTAAAATTATATTTACAAATATTCAATGACGTGAAGAGTTACGTCGCCACTTATTTGGTTTAGCTTATTTATCGTCACTTACTTCAAATAAAAAGCGATTTAATTTGAATATTTGAAAACAAAAAAAAAAAAAACAAAAAAAAACAAAAAAACAAAAACACATTCAGTAGGCAATAATTTATGCTAAGGCTTGCTATTTTAATATTAATTTAACCCTTCGTTCTATGACTATATGTCGCTTTTGACCCATATATTATTTGATCCGTATATTAAGTTGTTAGTTGTAAATTTTTCCAAGATTCTAATTTGAATACAGCTGAATTTTGGATTCAAGCACATAATACATACATACCTATATCCGGATTGAAATAAGTACTAATTTTCAACCATTATTACAACAAACAAAAAATATGAAAAAGGTAATGTTACTAATACTGGAATTATTTGGCTAGAGATTAGTTCAATGCATTAATATTAGTAGTAACAATGTCGTTATAAAAACTAGAACGTGTTTTAAATAGTTCACATAAAAGCAAATATGAAATATTTCGTCAATTTAGCGCAATTAAATAAAAAAATTCTTCATCTATAAAACAGTAAAAGTTTTCGATAAAATTTGTGCTTTGGAGTACATCCAAAATCGAATTGCAATTGTGGGATATACTGCAAAATCTTATCGTGCAATGGCGAATAAATATTATTATGGCGACAATAAAATAGTAAAACTGGGAGTGGTCAAATGTGAAAACAAAAACCATTCCAGCGGAGAAAAACAGCGGCCTCTCATTCAGAGTCGATTACATGCTTCGTCACAAAACTTTTTGCTGCGGGCTCGCCACAAATCTGCATCGTAGATGATGAAATACCTAGACTGTCTTACAAATAAAATTAAAGACTGGAACACAATGTGCAGTTGAGGCTGAAGTTGAGGCAATAACTGAAGTTGTGGTTGAGGCGGAGGTTGAAGTACGAACACAATGATGAGGCGTGAGTTCATTGTTGCCAATTGTACTTAATCAAAATTTTATGTACAAATGTATTGAATTTGTATTAATGATAAACATTATTGGCATCTCTGGATATAATAATATGTTAACACAATCTGTTAACAATCAGTGTTAACACAATAATCAAAATTAATTTAAGTTTTTTATGTATTTGTACAAAAATAAAAATATTGTTTTGTGGAAAAATAAAAATATTCGGTAGAAAAAAATGTAAACGAACATAATATGTTAAAGAAGCGCTGTTAATTTGAGGCGCTGTAAAAAGTTAAAATGTTCGAAATTTGCGCCTCAGGCTTTGCCTCAGCGTCAGCCTCAGATTCACATTGTGCATTTGAAGCAATATATTTTACTTTTAACAGAGAGAACTATACTTCTCACCTCACGCCTTTGCTGCACATTGTGTTGCAGCCTTAAAAGACAGCTAAATAAGTTGAACACAAAGGAGATCCAGGATACTATACGTAAGGTTCCTCACGATATAAGAATATCCCATTGCTTTATATAAGATATATTTATGGTTAAATAAGTTTAAGTTGTGTATTTTAACATACATGTCAGTCCATATTTCATTCCGCATACATTAGCTTCAGAAGATCAATTGATGAAACTTCTCTTCAAGAATTATCATCCTTTGATCTGTATCCTCTAATTTTACCTTTATCAAACGCTGGAGTAGAGCTTTTACTGTATATTTTAATGAGCTTATGCATAATCGGGTGCTTAAAACTAGATAGTGTATACAGCTACCACATATATACTATTAAAATACCGGATAATATTTTGAATAAGTCTCTTCATCTAACAGGCACTAGAAAGAATGTAATCCAATGTATAAGATAAAGGTAATATGATATACAGTGGAGTTCAGTTATAAAGAATTATACGTATAACGAACAACGTCTCCGGCTGCAACAGTTTTGTGCTAATATATCATAGAAATTATTACTGTTGTAACTAATTATTTTTTGAGTACGAAATATTAAAAATACTTTACGCTTATGAAGGACAGTACAGAATCCCAAAAATTGTTCACTAATTATAAGCCCTTAAAATAATTATTTAGCACATCGAGTAATAAGAAAAAATTTATCTATTTCAATGTTGCTTGTAGTGCGATCCTTGCGGAAGCTCGATATATGTAAATCGAGCGAAGTCGTCGCCCACACTAAAAGCAATAAGGTTTGACAGAAGTGCACCATGCCACACTCTGTCAACTGCCTGGGAAATATCTAGATCCACTATGTTACTCAATGGTGAATGGACTGAAATCGTTTTCCCGAGAGGAGTGGTAGTAGGTCACTCACAGAGCGCCCCCTACAGAAACCTTAATGGCGATCGATAAGTAAAGTCTTAGACTCTCCGAATACTTAAAGTTCTATCGAGTACGAGTATTCTCCATAAGTTTGGAAAGCGCAGAGAAAATTGCAACTAGAAGGTAATTTTCAGTGTTATTGTTTGGAGATTGGAGTTACATTAGCAACTTTCCAGCACACTTTGGACTCATCTGGATGCTAAAGTGTACTGGTAAGGTTGGCCAATTGATAAGCTCGCGTCAAAGAGCATTGGCTCAAGACTAATGCTGGAAATAAATCATATCTAGCGAATTTGTTATAATCAAAGTAATTAAGATAACAAATACAAAAAAAAAGTTTAGTACTAAATACTTACAGCCTTATTCATAAAAAATATTGTATGTTTATTAAAGGTTTATTTGACAAATATCCCATAGAAATTTGTCAAATAAGCCCTTAATAAACATACAATAATTTTTATGAATACCGCAGTTATTTTTTTAACATTAGAACATTTTAGTAGTTTTTTACGTGACAGCACTTTCAGTCCCCAACTTATGGCAACACTAATCATTAGAAAAATACACAGAATACACATATAATTTAAATATTTTTGGGAAAGACTTTTTTCAGTACCAGATTGATGATAGGACCAAAAAATTATATGCAACAGATATTGGAATTAATAGAAATAAAGTGATTATCGTAAATCAAATAACAAATTTACATTGTACTAGCGGGCCCGTTGCCTGCTTCGCACGGCAAAACAAAATAAGAAAAGAAACACACTTGTTTTTAATAAAGTTGGTTTTGTTTCCAAAAACACACTCACTTCACATACGCACCGCACACACATGCGTTATCGGATTTTAACCAAACTTCATATAAACCATATATGGGCCACTGCCTACGTAGTGTATAAGTTTGGTTGAAATCGCTCGACGCGTTTATGATTAGTTCGGCGACGTACATATACGGACTTATTTTTATATGTATATATAGAGATATTTTATTAAGAAAATCTCATTTGCATCAAATAGTTCCCAAGTATAAATAACAACTTTATGGTACAAAGATTCTTCTTAAATTTCAAATTGAATGTTAATTAAGTTAGTAATACATCTTTTATAGATATTCATTCCCAAACAGATAATAATTCGTTTCAAATAATATTTGAAAAGTTCTTTGTATTACCAAATTCGATTTGACGAAGCATCACATTTCTAAAAAGCGAGGGCTTTGATAAAAGGAGATTTTTAAAGAGATGTCGGATTTGATTAAAAAAACACATACAATTTAAAGACTTGTATGAAATCTTTATAATCTATATCTATGTACATACATATATATGTGTGTACATACATAGTCCAATGTTTAAAGATGATTTCATGTAAATGTTGACCGTGGCTACGTCTCAAATGGTTCATACGCTGGGCGTTACATCGTACGATCTAGGCAGTCAATTGACCGGCCCCAAACGTGAAATAAACTGCTCACCGAACTCGCATCTATATTGGGCCTTTGTTTCGCGTGATGTGTAGCATGTGGCACCGTCTTGTTGAAACCACATGTCAGCCAAGTCCAGCTCTTCTATTGTAGGCAAAACAATTTTTGTAATCATCATACGGTAGTGCTCGCCATTCACAGTAACGTTCCTGCCTTCGTCGCCATTGAAAAAGTGCGGTCCAATAATGCCACCGGCACATAATCCACACCATTTTGCATTTTTCGGAATGCAATGCTTCTGGCTGCTCTTCACACCAAATACGCCAATTTTGCTGAATCGTCGTTGAACACAATTTTCCGATAAAAAAGTGGACGATGCACTTTCTTAACCGAGCATGAATTTTTATAACAAATTTCAGTAATCTGCAAGCGTTGTTCGTTTGTAAGTCGATTCATGGTTAAATTATAGACCAAACTGAACATGTTTAATAGTAACATGTTACACGAAAACATCTAAGCTGTCAAAAACAGTGTTGCCAAAAAGAAAGTTGCAAAAAAATAACCCTTTATGTGCAGGTTAGATCAAGACAATAGTACACTATTGTCGGGAAGGGTAATAAATGTATTTATCTTTAGGAAGCATTAGACATAGTTTATAATGTAAAATAAACTTAAAATATGTATTCATATTTTAGTTTCAAACATTAATAACAAGTGTTCAGCTAGAAGTAAATGGTTTCTCAATAAAAGCAGCTCGATAGACCGCGTTTACATTTATCATGAGATGATACTAATTAGTATCATGTGGATTATAATCCACATCGGTCCATATTTTTTGAGAACGAACTTGACCAGGCCATCACAACCAACGTCGAGTGCTATAGGTCGATGAATAACAAATTAATTTGGTTGAATCGGATTATATGGGCATCAACGACGTGAGATGAATGTATCAACTTTGTTTTCTCTTTGCGTGAAACTTAAAAGTGATCAAGATCGTAAGAAGAGAAATATTCATTTTCCCGTTCCCTGGACTGGCGCCAGATTTCAGCTAATGCAATAACGATGTAACAATTAGGTTAAGAATTTCGTATGAGTGGCTTAGCATTATAGCCATGCCTTGTCCCATACAATATATGAGCATCCTCGCATATAGCTTTTTATTTTATTTCGTTTTAGATATGAATTTAATTAAATAAGTATCTTTTAATATGAATTTTTACGATCGTGACTAAAGAGCATTTAAAATAGCTCCTTCGTCCTACGAGTGCTTATAATTGCAGCGATTTAATATTTTGTTTCATCTCTTCTGTAGGGTCTGGAAGTCCAGCTATTGTAAAGGATGACGAAATCATTGAAAGTCTGGAAGAAATTGATGACCTTAATAAAAATAATTTATCACAAAAGGTATGTTCATTAATGACCTCATTTGGTAATACACAACGCTTCTAAAAGCTTCAAATTTGTAATGCAAATAGTGTTAAATCCCATATATTTTAAAAACGTATAAGTATATAAAGGATCTTCCATTAAGCGCTTTATATTTTTACATTTAAATAAAACAAAGTGTGTAAGATATCATTAAAATGTTTTATTCATTCAAAATGGCTTCGCTAAATTTGACCGAAGGCATTGGTTGTGTTGGTTGTATTGGTTTTGAGGGCTGTTGTGGCTTGTGGCTTTTTCGCATAGACCTGCGGCCATGCCTTCATATCGCTCGTGAAAAATGTCCAATGTTATACGAGCTGTGTTGTAGAAGTATCATCCTATTAAAACCACATGTCATTGGTATTCATATTATTCAATTTAGGCCAAAAGAAGTTGGTAATCATCGACCTGTAGCGCTCGGCGTTGACGGTGATGGCCTGGCCAACGTCGCATAGTAATACGTATCACAAAAAGGCGGTTAAAATTTTATAACTTGTGATATAAATAGAAGTTTTTAATGCAGTTCTTTTTGTTGTTTTCGATTTTATACATTTACTTTAAAATCTAGATTTATTAAAGTACAGTTATAAGGGTTTGAAGGGTCCGGTTTATCCCCACCAGACAGTCTTATCCCATGGAATAATCTGAGCAATATGTTAGACTTACAAAATTGTTTGAATAAAACTAATTATTTGTTTTCTCCTTCTTTTCTTTTTTAAACTTAATTGAATATGTCCAAGTCAAATACATAAAATAGTCTGAAACAGTAAAATCGCCGGTAATCAAATATTAAGATGGACACATTATGAGAGATTGCAAATACTTACTCTAATACCCTTGACAGACACACGAGTATGGTTTACATTAGATCTGCAATTTTCAGAAATGCAGGATACTTTTTTATTACTTTAATCGCTAAGAAGCTAAATTCTAAAACACAAGAACAATTATTAAAAATATGTATGTATATAAAACCAAAAAAGTTATGTATAAGATTTTATACAAAATCTTTAATTTCAGCTTACCATCAAAAAGCGTACTTCGTATCACCCTATTTGGACAGAAATGATCAAAATAGGGACTAAAATTTTTAACATTCTAGGTTCTCATGCGTTGACTTTTATATAAAAAAAATTTTTTTAAATCGGTGAAAAAATTTTTTTCGAGGGTTTCGGGCTGCTTTCGGCGAAATGCCACTGTGCGTCGTTCTCAAAGTTATATGGACTGACGACGCCGCTGCCCAGAATCCACACACAACAGTGACTTTTGCGGAATGAATTGGATGCTCTTGGATCTCATGTCGATTAATATCGTCGCACATTCAACAGTTTGTTTGTGGACTCATTCATCTAGAAATGGAGGACGATTGTGGTAACCATACGATGGGCGAAGCACGAGGAACAGAACATATATTTTGATAAAACAAGTTTATCAAATGCACGTGCTGCTGAACGCTACATAAGTACATATATCCGCCAATGGCGATTTGACAGCTAAGTTGACAACTTTAGCTTCAACAATAACTGTCAAAGTCCCTATTGAAAGACCCGATACATTATTAACTAGTGTTTATTACAGTTTAAATCTGTTAATTGTTGTGAACTAATGTCAAAAAATATGTTTTTAAACTAAAATCATATTTGTTGTGATACTGTTTTCAATACTTTTTCATAAGTAGCTGAAGTTTATTCTGGGAAATTTATTGCATTTCCTTAAAAGATCAAAAACACTTAAGATTTATTTCAATGGATCCTACTCAGACGTAACGCGTACAAAAATAAATCCACATTAATGAATTATAAGCCATAAGTGAGTCATAAATATTTGAGTTTTTTTGTTAATATAAGTATATAATTTATTTACACCTGAACTTATTTTCATTAAGTTTGAAAGTAATGCCTCCATAACTAAAATTCCAAAGAAATAAAAAATTAAAACTAAAATTTAAATTGATGACGAAATTTTAGCTTCTTGCAGGGGGATTTGTTTAACTTCAAATGAATCACAAATCGACAATAAAGAATATGAACAAAAAGAGCAGAGTGGGCGGGAGAACCCCTAAAAAAATATTGAAAAATACACTATAATTTTTGTTTGTATAATAAATATTAAGTTTTGATTTAATTAAATCAGAAATGAGAGCCACATTTATTTGCGACAAATAAGTGATGAGAGTCACAACTTCTTGTCTAGACTTAAAAAAAATAAAAATTTTATTATAATGTACATGCATACATACATACGTAAATAAGTATGTACAACTATGTACATATGTACATACTTTATACATAATCAGAAATTTTTAATTGGCTTTTATTTTTCAGTTATATACATACATACATGCAAAAATTTCTTTGCCGCAAAACAATTCATATTGAAATCAAAAAGCGTTGTTACCTCATTTCGAATCTCAGAATTTTAAAAAAAATTAAATTTTTGAATTCGTCTCTATGATCCCAGCGGGAAAAGTAGATTTGACTACACATACGAGAATAATCAAATACATACATATATAATTTAGGAGAGAAAAATAATGCATTCCTTTGGAATCGAGAAAGTAATTTGAGCTGATATAATTGCACGTAATATTTAAAGGTTTATTAAATATTGTTAATCCAAGTCAACAAAAGCTAAGCGAGCGTTATCGTGACATTGTCAAACTTCATAAGAAAAAACATAAACGAACATTTTCGTGTATATAGTTTGACAGTTTACGAGATAATGGATGATTTTTGCGTGTGGCAATTTTTTGTGTTTCCTTATTTAATTTTTTTTTTTTGAAATGTCCGTTATTTCTCATTCTCCTTATGTCGCCGACAAATTTTAGACGTTTTGTTTAAAGCCACAGTTTGTATTTAGACCAAGATCGATGGCCACAAAACCAATTGAACACAAGCTTTCGTTCAAACTCCCCTGCAAATATGTAGTAATTCAATTTAAAAATTGGAACTCTCGGAAAGTGCTGTTGAAATGTAAGACGGTATTACGGTGAAAATATAAATATAAAATGGCCTAGTGTAAGTTGTAGGCCTCGTTGAGTACATCATTTTCAAATTTTTATAATTTTGCATACAACCTTCACTGACTAGAATATCTAAATAATTTTTGCTAAATCAGTTTTAAATCGATTTTAAATTTTAAAAGGATTCTAGAAAGACAAGTAGTCAGTAAGTACTTCCTTTATACATCCTATATATATGTATATATATATATATATATATATATATATATATATATATATATATATATATATATATATATATATATATATATATATATATATATATATATACTAGCTGACCCGGCAAACGTTGTTTTGCCTAAAAATGACCCATGATCTGTTTAGGGCGAAAACATATATTGATCGTACCCCTCCACCAATGAAACTGAAATGAAAAATGCAGATATAATTTGATATCTGTCTCCGTCAGTACTATACATATATCTTATGTGTACTTACTCGTATGAAATTATTTTTTCATTTATTGAATTGTATTTGCCCTCATTGAAGCACTCTGTTATAAACGATATTTTTCGTTTTGTTGTCAGGTGCGAAAACGATCAATGCAGAAGGTTTTCCGATACGGGAACATGCATGCGACATACAGTTGTCCGTGTGAAAAACAGTCATTTTCCAGACTCAGGCCACAAACACTCAATGATTGGCCTTGTGATTTATTAATTGTCATAGCGAATGCGAGACGAATTAGAAATTGTATTCGCTTAAACTCGAATGGCATATCGGTTAGGATCATTGGAATTCTCGGAATGAGAACTTTCTCACCTTTGAAGTTTCACATTGGTCATGAGTTTTGTGGCCGTTAAACGCGTTCCGTTGCATAATTTTTGTTGGTTGAGATTGCGAAGCATGACAACGACTCAACCAACCTTCAATTGTAAATTGTGCTGCTGCAAGCCAGGCACATCCAATGAATTCAAGAACTCAGTTGGGTAGTTGGTTGTTTCGTCTTCGTTTGTGTAAGTCGATAGATTTGAACGAATGCAGTGACCCAACGATTGAATTTGAATTGTGAAGTTTAAGTGATCCACATCCTTGTTCTTTGCCACTAAAATTGCTCTTTCACTCAACCAATCGTAGTTTTGGTGATTAGCAATGATGTTCGGAAACACTTTGTTGATGAGCTCCGCTTTCGTTGAGACGAAATTTTAACGGGAATGAAATCAATCCAATCGATGAGTCGACAGGAACACGACCATTACCGATAGTTAGCAGTTGATTGGAAAACACTTCGGCAGATGGATCGTTTAATAATGCAACTCGCATGTTTGTCGCAAGCTG
Source organism: Germaria angustata (assembly GCA_963681545.1). Classification (NCBI taxonomy): domain Eukaryota; kingdom Metazoa; phylum Arthropoda; class Insecta; order Diptera; family Tachinidae; genus Germaria; species Germaria angustata. The sequence goes on along the minus strand of OY812998.1, from coordinate 73,816,307 downwards.
AAGTTTCTTCACATAACGCCACAATGGTGATGATTTGAGGCAAGCATTGATCTCATCGGCAGCGGTCAATCGTGGCATTACTGGCAGTGTTCGCCGGAAATCGCATGAGAGTAAAATCAATGCACCCCCAAAACATCTTGCGTCATTACGCAGATCTTTCATAGTGCGATTCAGAGCGATTTGTAATTGTTAACTAAGCCGTTTCATTTGCCGCCTGTCTTTCTTCTTGTGTTTGTGATGCACGAAGTCGGGCCATACTAGCACGGCGCTGTTCTCGTGCGATTTCTTGTTCATCCGTCGTCAATTGATAGGCGATATTCCGAACTCTACTTGCATTTCGGGTTCGACGCGAAAGATTAGATCTTCTGGTTCGCGGCATTGTGAATCACACTGAGAAATGAACACACAAAACATGTGCTCAAATGTCATAACCGCACAAAATAAACAACTTTCATTGCAACTTACCGTTTGAAAATAAAAGAATAACAATTGATTTTCAAAGTAATCCACCTTAAAATTAATTGCACAATCCGAAATTAACGTCTCTTTTCGCTGGTAATAGCAAATTCACAAAAAACCGTTTCAAAACAATAAATGTATTTATTAAATTTATTTACAATAACTGTCTTAAGTTGATTAAAATTTTAAAAACTGTTCAACTGTTCTGTTTGTCAGAAGTTGATGCACACAACGCCATCAACTGGCAATACTGGAACCAGCATTTGAAATAATGTTCGTTTTTATGGGTTCTTGAATTAAGATGGCGTTGTAAAATCGCTCCATACAAAATGTATGGGGAAATTAATTTTCTTCATAACTTTTTTTTTTCGGAAAAATTTCCGGAATTTTCTTGGGTATTCTCCTTATTTGGGTAGAGACCCAACCGAATTGGTACTACTAATCATCGAAATCTTTTATATATATAGATATATAGATATATATATATATATATATATATATATATATATATATATATATATATATATATATATATATATATATATATATATATATATATATATATATATATATATATATATATATATATATATATATATATCTATATTAGCATTTTAAAGGTTTTTTTTGTCGATAACTTTAGATTTTGAGGGTTTATTGAAAATTTTTAATATTGAAAAGTTATTTATCAAATTCGTTATTCGAGATATTCTCCAGTGAAATGCAGGCATATACCTAGCTAAGCCAACAACAAACAATATAATATTGAAAAGTTATTTAAAAGTATATTAATTTGGATGTAATCAACCCATAACAACATGACAATACAACTTTGAACTTTTTATAAATATCGATTTCATCGAATACGGCTTTCAGCAATTCATTCTTACAAGTTCAGGAATCTAAGTGAACTTCTAGTGCTCCTGAATTGTCTCTTATGAAAGTGGGGCTTATATTTGACATTTCGTCAACGTACTGCGGACTAGATTAAGCGAGGGCGCCATTTTTTATATCTTAAAGTATAAAACCCAATTGCAGCCCAAATCTTTGACATTAAATATTTATGAACCTGCTTTGTAGAAATTATCCGTGTGATAACACTGTAGGAAATTTGTGTTAACTGTTCCAAGGAAGTTGTCAAACAATTTTGGAAAATAGTACCAATAAAATAGGAAGTTATCGTAACGGTTGTAATTAGGACTCATCACTTAACTGGTGTAAATGTTTTTAAATTATGTAGAAAATAAAAAATTATTATTTATGGTTTTAGGAATACACAAACAAATATCTGTCCGTGACTTTGAAGTTGTGATTGGGTGCCATGATTGGAAACGAAATCTGGCGAAATACCATGTTTCGAAAGCTTAAAAATATTTGTAAACATCCAAAAATTTAAGGATCACTTAAAGAGATGAGTACATTTTTGGCGGGTGAAAAAAGCTATATATATTTATAATGCGCGTGTACACACGTGATCAAAAATATTCTATTCACAAGCGCTTGTGATAATGACCAAAAACCATCAGCTCTCAATTGCAATTATTAAAAGCTTTGTTACTTGTTTCTAAATTATATTTGACATTCGGCACAACCAAATCGAATGATAGTTGATGTCATTGTCAAATGAAAAATTAAAATTCTAAAAAAATAAGATTAAATCTTGACATTGTGTTATTGAGTCAGCGAAATAAACTCAACTTTATAAATAGGAATTTCATATCGATAGAACGATATCGAGACAACTCAATAATAGAATTTTTAATAATTACAATATAATACAATTAAACATAATTAAAGTAGCTTTATCTTAAGCTCCTTTAGGACTACTCGTGTCTTTTAGATTATTCTGTAGCCACTTCAGAAGGAATTGAATCACAGGCAGGTTTGTTGAAGTCAGTCCTATAACTAGTTGACTTGGAACTACCAGTATTATAGATACCGTAACAGGACAATTTCTATAGTTTAGTGACTTATCAGAAGATACCCTAAAGGTATCAATTTTCCCTACTGTGACAAGGACATGTTAAAGTGGTAGGTCCTTTTCATGTAAAGTGGTAAAATTCGAAAAAGTCTCTACCCCCAAAAAACTATGTCATGTCATTTTCTGTGTCAGTTCCCTTCACAACTAAGATAGGCTATGCAGATGTGATTTGCCATCCTCGAAATGGAGCACGAAAAGTTACCAAAAAATCTGATTATCAAAATATTAGGTTACACAACATTACGTTATTCCTTTATGCAAGGATGACCGAAAAAATAAAATCCTTTTATAACGGGTAAAGCAGGAAAATAATATTTTATGTTGCTTATGATTGTTTGTTTTCAGGACGGCTATTTCAGGTCCCTAGTCTTAATTGATCTGATATCTTTATATCATTATATCATTAATTTCTTAAAAATAACACTTTTTATATTTTATTGGGATCAATAAAAATGGTTAATGATAATGAAAATTTTTTAAAAATTAAATTTTAAATGAAAGGTTTTGTCTCGAAACCTCCAGATATTTTGACGACTCTGGTGAGAAATCGTGCAGAGCAAAAAGTGTTGTCTCCTCACGCCGGTTGCCAGACAACTCATTGTGCTGCTGTGTCAGTGGAATAAATAATGAGGTGAACATTTACGACCTTATTCATAATTTTTTTTTCGATTTATAGAAGACATATTAAACGAATTTCCATATAAAAATTCATTTAATAAACATTTCATAAACGAAACATATTTTTTTGGAATAACACAGCTAATATATTAAAAAAAATGGGAAGGCATAATTATTGTATAATTAAATAATATTGATATGTTAAAGAGGATGTGTATTCCAAGACCTTTTTATGAATAATTTGAAATGCGGTCCACGATCTTTTTAACACATTGCAATACCAAAACTACTCTTGTGGCGAATCTGAGCTTTGCACGTTTTGTTATTCAGAAGCAGTCAGATTTTCAAAAAGATTTAGACTTATTCTGGCAATATTTCTGTGGCTAACGTTGACTTAAGCTCAAAACGAGTTGATATTACCACTGTGATTTGCCATTTAAAAAGTATTCCTCAGCGAAATTTCACTAATTTTGCTAAATATTGTAGGGAGTTACAGCGTTATGAATTTCTGAAATTGTATTTGGAACAGTAACTCATGAAATTGCGTAGGATAGTTTGTGAAATGTAGAATAGTTTATTCCTAATAAATCCATATTAAAATACGAGTATCTTAATAACATTCGTATAACGATAACCACGTGGCATTATATGTATGTCAGTTGTCTAAAAATTAACTATATATGTACATATGTATGTAAATATGTAAATGGGATTTTTTATTATAACTCGTATAAGCGCATACGCAATTATTTTATTAAAAAAGTCCTAGAAGCAAAAATGAAAATTAAAAAAATTCAATCAGTCAGCCTTTTTTTCGAATTTTGATATACAATAGAGGGTATAAGGTCGTATGTACATACTTACATACATATACATATTACATATATGTATGTGTTTATACAATGCAGCAAATACGTGTGTACATACTCGTATGTATGTATGTACATACTATGTATGTATTTACGTAGTATTGAAATTTTTTTAAGTATTTCTCGGAAATGTATGGAATATCTTTTTTTTTCCTTTCAAATATTCTTAGACAAAATATTAGTCGAATGGAACACCCCAAGTAATTTTAAGTTTCAATGCACAATAACATAAATTATTTTACACTCAAGCTTAAAATTTAAAAAACAGTTATAATTATTCTAAAATGTATGTATGTATGTATGTACATATGTATGCGTGTGTGTGTATGTGTATATGTGAATTTCCCACGGCGAACATGTGATAATATTACAAATGTAGGAATAGTGAGTTCGAATTAGCTGGAAGTTTTTTTCTGTCAAATAAAACAAGTAATTTGTTTAATTGTATTGAATCAATAAAATGTACTCATAAACGTTTTCTATTGTCTCTAAATTACGGAAATTTAATCACGTTCATGTTTTTACAACAGAATTAGATTAACGAATTTTGAAAGTTGTGTTTTTTTTATTGCTAATTAGGAATAAGTTGTGTATATTATTATTTTTTTAATCAAAAGAAAAGTTAGAATGCATGGCTTCCCGTTTTTTAATAATTAAATTTAACACTGTCTTATTAGAAAAAATATGTTATAAAAGTGCACGTATTTATAAAAACGTTATGGCATTGTTAGAATTTTATTGTCTTTTACAATTGATGAAAAAAGTTAATAAAATAAATAAGAACTTCGTTTTATGATCAGCTTTCCATGCATACATGTACATATGTATAAACATATATAAGTGTATTTGTGTATGTGCATATTTAATAATATCCCGGAAGCAGAAATATGAATAGTTAAAGTAAAATAGTTTAATACGAATAGAAATGATTTCCAAATTAACTTTGAAATTAAATTTCATGGCATTTTACTTAAAAAATTATTTGGGATATTTTCCCATTTTTTGTTTCTATTATTATTATTATTATTATTTTGAAGTTTTTTGCGGGCGGGGCGTCTCGCGTTAATACTTTAGGCAGGCAGTTCTACGACAAATACATCAATATATAAACAACAAACATTTGTTTGGTATAATTTACTAGACTATATGTTACAAGTAGGAACGTTAAAGCATTTTCTACATATCGCTCCTTTATTGCAACAAAGTGATATCTGAGAACTAACGAACTTGGTAAATGCGAAAAATTTGAAATTTTAACTGTCATATCGACAATTTTTGGTATATCTTCGGCTTAGCTTTATATATTTTTTTCTCGCTAATATTTATTTATTGTATCTTCAAAACTGAACTGACAATAAGTATTCAAATCTTAAGTATAGATATAATTATTATGCCCAACCAGTGTCGGACATAAACTTAGTGATAGTAATTAATAATACATAAGAGTCGTGTTAAGCACAAAAATATTTTCAAAAAGTTTCATCTGTAGTGTTGCGTATTAAGGTCGTAGTATCCCTCTTTTTTAAGCGGATGTGTCCAGTAAAGTTCAAGATGTTACGAACAAGGGAATTAGGATGGGACTCGAGTTTTGTTAAATATTTCCATCCATATTTTGCAATTTCAGCGGTCACAAGTGGCATATTTAGATCAAGATGTAAATTTGAATTTTTCATGTACCATGGAGCCGATGTTATTAAACTTAATATTTTGTTTTGCATTCGTTGGGTTCTCTCTACATTGGAAGCTGAAGCAGTGCCCCATAGCTGAATTCCGTAACACCATATGGGTTTCAAAAGCGACTTGTATATTGAAAGTTTACAATCTAGACTGAGGGTAGAATTTCTGCCAATCAGCCAATGTATCTGAGTCAATTTAAGTTTTATTTGTGTCAGCTTAGAGTCAATGTGGTTTTTCCATGTGAGGCGTCGGTCGAGGTGTATACCAAGATATTTCACATGTGAATGTTGAGGAACAACTTGATTGTTGATTTGAATGGGGGAACAAGTGCATGAACACACTTTTGTTCATTTACTTTTATTCTCCATAAATTCAACTACAGTTCCAAGAGGTTAATATGTTCCGGAAGATATTGGGATGCCTCGTGAGGTTTTTCATGTATACTAAGGCAGCCTGTATCATCAGCAAATGTAGAAGTGAGGATGTTACTGCTTAAAGGCATATCACAGGTATAAATCAAATACAAAACTGGCCCCAGTATACTCCCCTGTGGCAGACCGGATGAGATAGTTTCGGGCACACTTATGAAGTCTCCTTCCACAACAGTGAACTTCCGGGCAAAAATGTAACTTTCCAATACAATATTTATTGGTAGATATGTCTTCAATTTTAGAATTAGGCCTTCATGCCACACTCTATCAAATGCCTGAGAGACATCAATAAAGAGGGAAGAACAATACTCTCTTTCTTCAAATGTTTTTCTTATGAAATGAACCAATCTATGACATTGTTCAACGGTACTATGCTGACTTCTAAAACCAAATTGATGGTCCGGAATGCACCTATTATCATTTAGAATTGGGGACAATTTTGTCATGAGTAGCTTTTCGAAGAGCTTTGAAGTTGTTGACAATAAACTTATTGGCCTATATGACTCAGCCTTGGTAAGATCTTTGCCCGCCTTTGGAATCATTTTGACCACGGCAAGTTTCCAGCTGTGTGGATAATACTCCAGTCGTAAAATGCCATTAAAAATAAATAACAGGATTCTAATAGCAATACGAGGCAACTTCATTAGCATCTTGTTACTAATTCCATCAATACCCGGAGCTTTCTTCGGGTTGTTTTCAGCAATTAGTTTTTGTATGTCACGCATCTTCAACTTTATGGGTCGAGGGGGTAGAGCAACTACACTCGGCAAATCAACAGCACCAGTACATGTGTTTGGGGTAAATACGTATTTTAAATGCCCAGCAAATATTTTACCTTTTTCATTATTGGTTCTTGCCCAACCTCCGGTAGAAGTGCGCAAGGGTGGTTTAGACTCAACGGGTGTTTTAAGTTTTTTAGCAGCGCGCCACAAAGAGTAATTAGATGCTGCTGTGACATCGAAACCTGCGAGATAGTTTTTAAGAGATGTAGTTTTTTCAGATGCAAGCAACTCTTGGAGTCGTTTAGTGAATTCTTTAAATATGATTTTATGTTGGAGTCATCTGTGCGGTTGCCATTCCCTTCTAGCTCTTCTTTTTTCACATACGAGACGTTCAATATCAGTGGAATAAATTCTATTAAACCCAGTCTGCGGATGGGAGGCAGTGGCATGTTTAGCAGCCTGTTTAATATATTCGGTAAGATTGGCACTGTTAAATTCAATATCATCAGAAGTTCTTAGCTTGATGTTCTCCGTACAATGACTACTGAGATATTTTTTTTAACCGCAGCCAATCAACACGATTTAACATCTTCACATATGGGTGACGTAAGTCACTTCTTAGTGGGCTACAAATTGTAACGATCGTGGGAGAGTGATCGGAGGAGAGATCATGAGAAGCTTCAACATGAATTAAATCCCTAGAGATATTTTTCATGACGCCAAAATCTATAACATCCGGAATTTTTTGTATGTCAGTAGGCCAGTAAGTGGGCTCCCCCCTCGAAATGACGTCCAAGCCCATTTTTGAAATTGTGTTGAACAACGCTCGACCTCTAGGTGTAATAAGACGCGATCCCCAGAACGTATGTTTCGCATTGTAGTCGCCAGTTGCTACGAAACAAGGGCCAAGAGTTTTGTAAAAATCCTCGTATTGATCCTCAGTGATTGAAAATTTGGGAAAATTTGGGAGGGGAGTAAACTGATGATATCACAAGATTTGAACAAAAATTTTCGATGCAAATATTTGTTGCTTGTAGGTGGTCTTCACAAATGTTCTCAAGAATATAGTGCTTGAGTCTTGACTTTATTAGAACTGCACATCCTCCGCATGCTCTTCCTCTCGGATCCTTTGAATCATATAAGGTGTAGCCATTCATTCTAAAAAGGCTTCTCAAAATCAAATGAGTCTCAGATACCAACATTATATCAATATTTTTTACCGTTAGGAAGTGCTCAAGTTCATTTTTATTTTGGCGAATGCCGTTTGCGTTCCAGAAACATACTTTTAACGTGTTCATGGCTTGTTAACTAATGCTAGAAGCAGAGTGTTCTGCATTCGCAGCATTTCTTGCATCATGCTAGTCATATTTGTCGTAAAGTTGTTTATAGTTTGCACAAGATTATCAATAGTAGCTTCAAGGAGACTGAAATTAAAGCTTGGGTTTGCATTTGTTGTATTAGTTGGTGGTGACACTTTTTGCATGGGAACAGAGTTGATCTTCACTGCGTCAGCATACGATACTTGTGTAGAGATTGGTTGAGCCATTAGAGGATAAGCTTTAGATATGACTCAGATTATTAAGAAATACATGTTTGAGTTACTGCACTAAAAAACAAGATTTTTATATGCCCCCAATATAGACAAAGTTCGGTATAGGCTTTAACTATATAAAAATCCAAATTATTAATGCTATTGTACACGTTGAATTATTTTAAGCTTGAGAAGAAAAGCGTAAGGAAACAAAAGGGGTTTGGACAATATGCAAAAATAAATACGTTTGTCAAATATTATTAACAAATTATAATATGGTTTCTATGATTTATTCCACACATCGCATTAGTTTTAATTTTAAAATCTATAATATAATTTTTTCGAAGTACCCCTAAACTCCTACCGCAACGATATTGGGCCTGCAATAAATACCATAAGACGGTAATTTCTTTCTATATAGACAATTGGAGAAATTCCAGACGTAGTTTAAATCATTAATGAACAGCCCTCTTATTCCACTATCTTTTTTCTTTGCACAGTCTGGATCCAAATTTAAATATTCAGAAAGGCAAGCGAAATATTTATTATTCCCATGTTTATTTCGAATTTTGTCGATGTAACAAAGAATGTTGAAACGAATAAAAGTTTGTGTGATCCTAAATTTTTTTCTTTTCGGTAGAATGCGTTTTATCGTGTTTGGCGAAACTCGGCTACGAACTTGATATATTTGTGTTTGTTTAAAGCAATTTTATTCGATATATAGAGTATGTGCTTGAATTTGGCGTATACGAATGCGAATGTCATGAAAAATTCAAATATACGAATACGTACTTTTATTCGCCACATCACTAATACTTACGCGCAGCATTTACATTCGAATCCGACGTAAGTACGAGCATAAATATGTCATGGCTGAAAGCTATAAATCTTGTATCAACACCTTTCTTGTCACCGTCTCCCAACATCTCTGTGGACAACGTTTACGAGGGCAGCTAGAGCTATTTCATTTTATTTTATTGGCCTTAAGCAAAGACCCTCTAATTGTACACATTGTTGGCGGGGAATCTGCCACAGGTTCTTGGCATCTACTATAGATTATTAAAACATAGTTTTTATTTATTTAATATTTAATTTATTCATTTCATTTAAGCAAATGTTCAATGTAACTTTAATATAGGCTTTTGACTGTTTTCACTCTATGTTAAAATTATGTTTTCGTGTAGCTGCCTAAGTGCTGGCTTTCTGAATCACAACGAACAAACAGGAAAGTGTCTGCATCCTGGTATTTATAGACTTTTCGCTTGAAATATAATAATTTTACGATAGTATTAAACGTTGCAACAAATCACTCAACGTACATAAATTTCTAACGACCAATCGTGTTCAGCAAGCATACGGCGTGAAGTTGACAATAACGGAAGTGTTGTGATAACATACAATAAAATAGACTCACGTTGAGCATAAATTGTTTGTTGTCATCTGTTGAATAAAAGTATTCCAAGCCTACTGTGATTATGTATTTTGTAATATGCATATACGATAAATAATTCTCATATTGTATTTGATTGTTATGGCGTAAACATCAGGTTGAATATTTTCAAACTGCTTAAAGTTCACTGATGATTTTGCTTAGCGACCAAAAATGAAATTAAATATCGACATATGAACAGTTAAGGCCACAACAAACAAATTCGAAAGGTAACAAAATTCTAACTATTTTAAGAGCTCAAACGAATACCAAAATAAATTACGTATTTTGTAATTTTCATTTCACATTTTCACCGTTTAATGTGATTTCTAGTTTTAAAAAAATTATTTAATTAACTCCAGCTTAATATTTTAGGATTTTTCGTTCATATGGCGAAGATTTTAATGTATTTTCCAGCCGTGAAAAATGATTTAATCAGCTCCTACATAATTTTTAATTTTTTTTTTAGGATAAACTTGTACATCCTTTTACACATCGTGATGAAGACATGTTGGCCGATCTAAAGCAATCAACTATTTTCGCCAGTTTAAAGTATGATGTTGAAATTTTGGAATCGAGTGAAGTTAAAAAAGAGGACGGGGAAATAGAAGAACGTTATAGGTGAAGTTTGTACTCGTATAGTTTTAAAATAGATGTAAATCAACCAGAAATCTATTATATTTTCATGTAGAGGTCCGGCCATAACCCTTAATACCGATAATTTTATAAACGAAAACATCGAAGTTGATTCCAATAAAGAAGCTGCATCTACTAGCCATTTGCTTTTAAGCGTCATATTGGTATTAGTGGCCTTGGTGGCCATTAGCTTATATGTGGCTCTAGTTGTTTGGCGCAGTCATATGCAGTGAGTAGAATTTATAAATATTTATTAATTTAACAGAATTTTTCAAACACTACTCATTTATAATTACTACACTTTCTATTGTTAAATAAGTTTATTAATTATTTATTACTAAAACGAATGTTTTTTTTATTTTTTGTTTGTTTTCCATTTCAATTAGACAACGTTATGGCATGCTCGAATTACTAGTCACCAGTGACAATGAAGATTATTGGCCCCAAGATGTTATAACGTCGGTTGTGGCTCAACATCGACAGCAGTATCAGCCACAACAACAACGTCAACAACAATTACAATCATAGTTTGATTGTAATTGCAACTGCAGTGAGATTGTAGCAATTTCCATTGAAAAAATAGCAAATCACAAAAATTTCCCATTGATTTTTAAATTGGTTTTTAATATTTAATTTATTTGTTTTAAATTAATTATTTCATTCTTCATTATAAGTTCACTACTATTATTTAAGGCCATCTAATTACATATGTATTCGTATATTATCAACAATGTAAAATGAATTAAGTTTAGGGCTGTGATATACATATTCGTAATTTTATATTGGTGATTTTTTTACTTACTGATATAATAAAATATAACATTTAGCCCATAATAATGATTCTGTTCTTATATCTAAATAAAATGTTAATAAGAAAATAATTTTTTCTAAAAGCATTCATTCCAAATAATTTAAGCCAGAGGCCGTAACGATTCTGGGCAATATTATACAAATTAAGATTTAATTGCGATTTGAAATTTTTTGTGCCTTGCTTGCCGAATCATAATTAAAATTATATTCGAGTTTAATTTTTTGATGCTTCAGTTTTATTTGTTTAATTTTGAACGAGTTAAAAATAGAGAAAGTATATATTCAATAGTGTGCTGTGGTCCCATTTTAACCAATGTTTGATAGGATCAGAAGGTAGGGTACCTCCCATATGAAGGTAGGTCAATGAGTTCACGACTTATTGGATGGCATACAAGTTTTTGGATAAAAAATGGTCTGCTTTGAGTTCTATACACTTTGACCAACGATTCTCCAATTTTTATGCCTTCCAAAAATATAAGGTTTGTCGAGGTAATCCAAATAGATATTTGTTTGTGATATGGTTTCATTGTTAGACACAAAACTCTATCTCCGATAGGCTTTCTCTTTAGATTTGGAAACAAGAAATATTCACTTGGGGCTAAGTTTGGAGATGAGGGCGGATGGGTGAGCGATTCCTAGCTTAAATAATGCACATGTTTGCACCCTTGCGTAATTCTCATTAAATCTAACCAATAAAAAGCATAATATTTGCCATTAATTGTTTTACCCTTTTGAAAGTAGTCAATATGAACTATCCCATATAATGGTCGCCATGACATTATTAACTGACAAACACCCCTTATCCCTATTTTGTTCCTAGTCACTCCGAGAAACCCACTGTTTTGACTGCTGTTTGGTCTCTGGTGTGTTGTGGTGGATCCACGTTTTGTCTACGGTTACGAAACGGCTAAAGAATCGTCCTTATTGTGGATGAACAACGACAAACACTCCTGCGAATTCGTCGAACGATTGCTTCTGTGGTCGATTGTGAGCAAACGCGGCACACATCTTGAAAAAAGCGTACTCATACCCAAGAGATCATTCAAAATTAAAACCACTGAGCCCAGTGATATGCCTAAAGTTTCCAAAATCTCATATCAAAAATATTTTCAATTGTTTCGAGTATAGAGACCTCAACGGGGCTTTATACGGACACAACGAAATTCAGAAAACCACTTTTTTACAATTTAAATTTATGGTATAGAAATCATATAGTATTTATCAAGCTTGGCCTTGGCTTGAGCTATGGTTTTTTCCGGCAAAAAATAATACTTAATGAGCCGTAACGAAACTAATTTTTTTCAATTTTCTCCTCAAATCACGCACGAGTCTGCTGTTAAACACAAATAAACAGGAGTCAACTGGCAGATGGCTCTTGACAGGAGGTGGGAAGTTCAAAAAGTCATGGACTTATTGACCCATACAAAGTTAAATCTAATAATCGTATGTCTGTCTGACTATAATAGTGAGAGTGTTAAAAATTGGCCTCAAATCAAAGGCCTAAATTCAATGTGGAACTTCTCCTAATAAGCCAATCGATGCTCCGGTGTCTAATAGTTCGCTAATAAATACAAACATATATTTATGCTTTACACAAATTTTGGCAAAAGTACGAGGATCAGTTTAATATTCTATTGTTTTAATAGTATCTAATACTAACTTCCGAATCTGTCTTCTCTTACCAAATTTGTTTCATACCTCTCTAATCCTATTCGAAATTGACTTTTCTCTCGCTATTGCTTGACCAATTACTCAATTCCCAACCTTTTTGTAATACCTTCAACTGTGAGACGATGGTTCCCCGGTGCTACCTCGTTCCGTGTAAAATTTCCCTTCATGTATCTGGTTTCCTACATCTATAACAACATAATGTCCTCTCTGAAAAGAGACAAAAAGTGAACAAATAGCCCGTTTGGCGACAATTCCAATACATGATCGTTTTTGTGGTGGTTTCGTCAATTATTTTTTTCTATGGCTGACACCTCATAGAGTAATATTGCTCTCAGTTTTCATTTACTTGCCTGTTATATCTATTGATAGGTAGCGATGATGGTTTAGTTTCTGCGTCTTTTCTGGCTTATTACATCTCTGATGCAATTCATTCACCGAGTTAACAGCTACGGTACAGTACGTTCTGTTTCTAGCCTCTTTCCTCAAGTTGTTTTTAATCATCTTCCTCTCAAGTATCGACAGTCCAGTTGGGCTCTCATTTGCGTCATTTGTTTTTCTAACATATTCAATGTAAATTCAACTAAAAACATGTATTCAAATCTCAGAAATAATTTATTATTTAAGAACAACCAGTGCCACACGAAAAAAAATCAGTTTCTGTTCTTCTTCTGTGACTGGCTTTACATATCTCGTACTCGGCCAAGAACAAGAGTGTCCCCCTTCTCAACCGAGTGTGGCTTCTATAATTTAGAATGTTATGGGCTTGCATGATACTCTAGTTTCTTAATGTATGTCGTCAGATTAATGAGAATTTTTTACGGTGAAATAGTTTACTATTGCTGATATAGTGTCATTATGAAGAAAAAGGCATCAGTACTTTTTCCAAAGCGCTGCTTCTTCTCGAACATGTCGCTCATCAGCTCAGAATCTTTGCCTCAGCAAAGAAACTGGTTCGTATAAGAAACTAATACCGATTTTCGGCTATGCTCTCAATATATAAATGAAAGTTGTCCAAAACCACACCCCTGACCTGCCCTTTGCTGCTGCAAACGTTCCATGCGAAAGACAAAATCCTCTATAGCCAATTTGCTGTAATCCCATCGAATTATATTCCATACTTATCTCTACTCTTTTTTTCAAGGTTTCCACGTTTTCTAGTGAAACTTTTCTGATTGGAACGAATCTCACAGTGAGATGTGGTCTAGGTGATCATTTACACTGTTGCTATTTGCCAAATTTGGCAGTATTTACTCTCTCAATTTTTTATTTTCATGTCGAATGTGCTGCAATACAAAACACATTTTGCTTACAGTGGCAGTTCATGTTGTTCACCTGAGAGGAAACATCTGGTTCTATGCTACACATTGACTCATCCATTAATATTTGACTAACGATTTGGGCTGGTAGAGATCACACATACATTTATTGTTTAGAAAATGTTGAAATTGTTATCCTGATTAATTTCTACATCTATATTCCTATTTCAACTTAATTTCCTATTGGATGTATTAGATTTACGAGTATAGATATATCTTATCAAAAGAGAAAATAAAATATATACATATATCTTGTCTTTTAAATTAAATAAAAGGGTGCTTATAATATGTGTGAATAAGAAATATTAAATGTTTAATATTAATTTATTTTTCTTAGCTTTCTTTGATTGCTCTACATGTATGTATGTATCTGTGTATATATGTATATATGATTCATGAAAGCTGGTAGCGGATATCGAAACAAATATTTAGAAATATTTGTAGCATGTAAATCGAAAACAACAATAACATGACATCTCATACAATCTTGAATGATATATATTTTATTCTCTATGAGAGAAGGCATTTCGATTTCTAGAAAGACCCCCTATACGACAGTCTTTATCATTTTTAATTCTCCGCAGGCGGTTATCAAAGTCGCCGATCTATAACATCAACATAGTATATGTTACTGCAAGAGCTAACAATTATTAAAAAACACGAGACGGACAATTAGAAAAGTAACACTTAATAGAAATATTTCTAGGCTATCGGAATACTTCCCGAAATATGCTACGAGAAATCCTTGTATTCTCTGTACAAAGTCTTTCGGCACTACCTTTAATGAGCTTTTTCTCATAAGGGGTACCGATCAAACTTAACACCAACTTCGGTCTAGCAATCCTTTTATCATTATTAGATTGGTCGTTATTTATTTAACATCAATCTTTATTCAAATTGGGCGCTATTTATGGCACGAATTATTTAATTGGGCGCCATTTATTGCGGAAACCTTTTATTGGGACGCCATCTATAACAAGAAACCTTCCTTTGATTTTTGATTGGATGCCATTTGTGGCACAAATTTTTAATTTGGACGGCATTTATGTAACGGTTGCAGATTCCAGAGAGGTTTCTATTTATCCTACTGGTGAGCATCTCCCAGAATATTCTAACCCCACTCACTGGCTACAACGCACATGAAACAAACAAAAAAAATCGCAAAATACGCAATTCTCAAAAATAAATAAAGCATACCTACAAATGAAACTTCTTCCTGAAGCAGATCTCATTCTAAAAAAGTTGCTTTCCCATCCTTGTCGTAACATGACTCCTCAGTAATTTCCTAGTGACACAATACACCACCTGATTTATCCTGCCCTACCTCACCTTCATGCAAATAACCCTTATCAAATTAATCCAACATCATTCATACCTCTGCTTCAATCATATATATTCGTACACATCATGTTTATTTAGCGAAAAATTTCAACTTAATTCTATATAATTTATAGCTTACGAGTTAAATTGCAATATTTTTACATTTAACGTTTTATTCATTGTTTTCTTATTATCGGACAAACAATCTG
The DNA here is from genome assembly GCA_963681545.1 of Germaria angustata. Lineage (NCBI taxonomy): Eukaryota > Metazoa > Arthropoda > Insecta > Diptera > Tachinidae > Germaria > Germaria angustata. The sequence continues at coordinate 73,800,628 of OY812998.1, read as the reverse complement.
GATAATCTCTTTATTAAAGCCAACCAGTTTATCTATCGTATCTCTTACAATATATATCCGTTCGACTTTTATTCTTATTTTAATTCTAAACCATTTCTACTGGCTAATCTGTATTCAAATTTGATATCTGGTCTATTAACCAAAAAAGAACTTGTGGTGAACCTCAGTACTTACAACATGTTAATAATTGACTTGCATTAAATATTTTTTTAAATATATGTATATTCCTTTTGCGTTTTCTGTCTTGCCATAAAAAATTATTATCATTAGACTTCTGTTCTCTGTTGACTTTAACTACTTAAACTTTAAAAAATAAATCTTTTTGTACATAAATTCTATTTAAACTATATAAAATGTAGCCTGGCTTAAGGCGTTCTATTAAAAAAAAACAACTTGCCTTAACCGTAGATTCAAACCGTTCGATGTGCTGTATCCAAAAAAGGTTTAGGACTAAGACAATATGTACTACGGATGTGTGAATATAGAATTGATACCAAATGCAATAATAGTTTTTTAACCAAAATTACAAATAATCTTATGCCCAGTTTTTAACTTGATATTTAAATATGCAATTAGTTAAATTTAACATAAATTTAAATTGTATTTAAATACAGCTTCAGTTTTTCAGTGTTAAATAATTCTTGCTATTAAATAGCAATGAAAATATGGTAGCACTATGAAATGTTAAAAAATTTATCGATAGTTTCAAAGAAAACAGCTGTCTTTTTGATAGGAATCCCTTTTGTTGCCTTTTTTTATTTATAAATATACTTATATTTATATATATGAGCATATGTATATACTTACATACATATATCTATAATTTTTAATTTAATTTACGTATATATTCTCTTTTGTTTAACAACTTTTAATTTCTAAAAAATATGTTTTAATTTCTTTCATTGGACGTAGAGATGGGCGCGAGTCGTGTTTTTTTTTCGTGACACGAAACATGCACGATCAACACGACGTGTTCGTGTTGAAAGTGTAAATCTTGATAAGTTACTATTTCTTAACAAAAATATGTAAATAACACATAGATATTTATTTGCAAATAACTAAATATATTTAAGTTTATGTGATTCTTTTATGTTAAAACAAAAATATATTTGTATGTACATAAGTACATACATATGTATGTACATCCATACATAAGTGAATTTAAGTTGAAATTTTTTTTTATTGAATTTAGTTTCGTGCGTGTTGGTTGGTCTCGTGTTTTGAAATTTTTTGCCGTGCGTGTTTCGTTCGTGCTTGACATCTTGGGTTTCGTGTTCGTGTCGTGTTGAAAAAATCCAACACGCGCCCATCTCTAATTTGACGCCAAGAAATTGAGAGGTAAACAAACGGCAAAATCATATGTTAACTTCTGGACTTTAAATAAACTTTAAATGCCCAATGTTGCTCATTTAAGTTGCAATTAAATAAGCCTTGAAGAACTGTATTTCGGATTTAAATGGCATTTAAAGCTAAATGGCATTTAAATACAAAGTTAAAAACTGGGCATTAGACCCGTTTTCACAACTTACCTATAAAGTTCATGTTAGCTAAAGGTACCTTTATACTTTAATGCTGGAGTTAATGTCGACGTCGTCGACAGCGTCAAATGTCAAAAAAAAGTTGAATCGTATGTAATTGTATGAGAGCAGTTAATCTCAACGACGTAAGAAATTTGACGCCGAAAAAGTTCAATCTGTTTGAACTTTTTCGGCGTTGAGAGGTGAAAGAGAGAGATAAGTATATGCGGGAGAGAAAGCCAAAAGAGTGTTCTCTGTATATTCAATGCAGTAGTAAACAGATGTGCTAACGTCGTCGACGACAAACAGCAAAATAAAATTTTGCATCGAACATCACGATTTCGGCGTTAAGACGCCGTCAACGACGTCGACATTAACTCCAGCATAAGGTTAAAGGGAACTTGTGAAAGTGAAAACACGTTATCTGGACGATAAAAACCTACCTTTACACTATCGTTAAGTTGTGAAAACGGGCCTTAGACTATCGTTAAGTTGTGAAAACGGGCCTTAATATATAAAGCACTTGAATATTTCTGCGTATAATTATTTATATTTTTTCAATTTAACAAATTTATTTTTATGTTGGCTTATTTCTCCTATTAGATTTATTTTTCTTTGTTTCTATTATTCTAAGTTAATTTTTTTATATTTTTGTATTACAGTATTGTATTTCTTTTCTGTTCTTTTTTCTGGATTTTCGCCTTTCTTCATGCTACTTCATTTTCAATCAACTTTTCTCTTTGATCTGAGTTAACTTTAAACCATAAACTCTTTGTATATCATTTCTATCCCCGGGCTATTCATGCTGATTCACATCTATTAATATATCTGAAATTTCGCTCATACCATGTTTCTTCTTTCATTCATTACTACGAAACTTTAATTTTAAATTAATGTTAGTTTGCAGAATTTTTATAAGGTTTGAAAGAAAAATGCATCTCTAAAAATATTTCACTTGGCACTGCCATTGCAGTTATTTTCTTACATAATCAACGAACCAAGCTGGCAACACCAGATATAAAAAACATACACGATGTATATATACAGGACATCGAAAGAACCCCAGCTGACAGAAATGGCTTACATTTTATATGTTTCAAAGTACATTTACATTTTTTTCTCTATTCATTTTTCGACGCCACTCCTTTTTTGTATTTTTTACATTTTTAAGCGACATTGTGCTTTTTCTTTCACGTTATTTCTTTATTTTCAACAAAGCTGCTTTTGACAGTAGAAAAATTTCGTACAAAAACAAATTTTTGTAATGTGATTTTTTGTAGAATTGCGACGACCTAAATAAATATACATACATACATATATTGGCCATACGTTTCTAGTCTAGATCTGTATATATTTAACATGAAGAACCATATCGTGTAAGGGAAACAGATTAATTAAATTTGTTTTTTGGCAATATTTCTACGGCAAAGTTATAATAAAAAAATACTGCTGCTAATGTATTAGTGAAGGAGCTACTAATTAATTAATTTAAAGGAAAACCCCACATGTAATTGTCATAAAAAATATCTAAAGAACGTAGATAATATTCAACATTTCCTTAGTTCAATTTTACATCGGGCTTTTCCCCGTCTAGACTAGCAATTTTGTTGCATGCAATTTTTTAAAATTCTACTGATCTTCGTAGACTAGTAGATAGTGTACTAGACTCGTAGTGCGAAGGTCCCAGGTTCGAGTTCTGCCGCAGAACTCTGGCAGTTTGTGTCTGATAATTAAAGGGAGCGCACAACAAGCCTTCACTGGCTTAAGTGTATGTCGTATGACATTGGGTATCACACCCCTCCAATCAACCTAACCTAACCTAACCTAAAATTCTGCTTTGAAATTGCTTTAGTGTCCACATTAGAAAACATCTAGTACTGCAATTTTTGTATTTCCTATACCTTCTTTTCTCTTTTCTTCATTTTTCTTTTGCTTAAAATGCCAACAATGAAAATGAATAAAATAAAACATCAAATACAACAACACCAAACATCAAGTTGAATAGTGAGAATTGCAAAGCAATAGAAAATTGCAGAGAACATGGAACTATGTACCCCTCCCCAAGCTTTTTATCTCTTTCACCTAAAACAGCCAAGAATTGCTGCAACAAAATTGCAAATGTGAACGGGGACTAACAGCAGAAGCAAACTTTGCAAGTGCCTTGCGCTACCCGAAATCACTAGGAAATCACAGTACGCCTCGATTGTTATACAAATGTCTCTGTAGGAGACTCAGAAACAAATATATAGGCCAGTAAGTTATTGAAAACTCTCCGATAACGCCACATTAAGTAATTCACTCATGGCATGCAAATCATTCGATAATCACATCAAAGGCTACCTAAAATCAAAAGCATACATGATAATGCGTCGATTGATGTATATGTCATATCCTGGCAGACTCCGAAGAAAGTTATGGTGCCGGGTAACTTTTTAAAAATTAAAGAACACCGAAATCACAATTTTTAACAAATCACCCTTATCATGCAAACTATTCGGTGATCACATATTACCTACCAGTATTTGTGTTAAAATGCACATTCTGTGCATTACGCGTTACTCATTGTAATAAGCTTATGAACGAAAAATTCATATGTATATAAGCAGACATTTAATGGGCAACGAAAAAACTTTAACCATACATTGTATATATTAAAATTTGAATTAGTCTCATTTAATATATTAAACAAAAGTAATATAATATGTTATTTCCATTAAAACAAATAATAAGAATAATTTTGGATATCTTTTTATTCTTTTCATATCTTTAGCTCTTTAACTCAGTACTAAATATTACGAATGTTCCCATAAAGAAAACAATAAAACTTTCAGCATATTTTATTTTATTTAAGTTAAGGACTATAATTTTTTCAGAAAGTTTTATGGGATACCTTAATCGAGTCCAGATAGTTCTAAGTAGTAACTACATACACCGAACAGATTGCGCGTTATAAATAGAAATACTAAAAATATTTCATTGTTTGTTGTTGGCTTAGCTGATTATATGCTCGCATTTCATTGGCGCTAACCAACTCATTAGTAACCTATAGTCAAATCCTGTTTGAAAAGCATTCAAACTCGTACACTTATACAAAGATGAGAAATACTATAAGAGAATCCAATAATCCACCCATGAAGGTGTTAAAAGAAAAATAAAAAGAAAAGTAAAACAAAAAGCTTTCTAAAGCCATTTTACGTTTTGTAAATTACAAGTAAAAAAAATGTAATTGAATCCTCATATAGTATTTGTTTGTTTTTGTATGAGGCTAAAGGATACTAATGATTTGGTTAACGCCAAAGAATAAACTGTTAAGCTAGGATCACACGATTGCCGCAATACACCAATTATTGGTACATTTTATGTGCCAATCATGTGATTTCACAATTTATTGCCGCATACGTCAATTGAGGACAATATTTTGATGATTTGTCACAATCAAATGCAACTCTGGTGTGGCAATCGTGTGAACGGTTGATGTGAAAAATGCGCCAATTTTTATTGTGTTCTCGTGCGTCAAACAAAGAAGACAATTCGCGCCAATAGTTAGTTTTTTATAATAAAATTTTTTCGTGTGATTCTACGGTCAAGATTTCTTTTCGTAAGTAAAATGAATTTTAATTGTTGTACGTGCTATAATTATGTATATTTTAATTGCAGTTTTAATATGAAATTCGATGAAAGCATTGACATGGTGACACTAGTTGCAACAATTCCTTAAACGTTTCATCATTCATTCGAATAAAATTATTGAATAAAAAGTTTTGGTTTTTTATTTCCCGAAATTCCGTCAATGTTTTTTCATACGCACCATCAGTGCTTCTTTTTGTGAGCATCTCTCTGACCCACGTACTTCTTTTAACTTTTCTTTTTTTAATTTTTTCAGTTTTTACATCTTCCAATTCACATAGGCTAATTAAAGCTGATGCAATTTTTTTTTTCTTCAGAGAACAAATCATCTTTACGTAAGAAATAGATTATATGCAGAATGTTTTAAAATTTACGCTTATATAAACAAAACCAAATTTGGCATCTACCACAGCTGCTTCTCAGAGTTGCTGTGCATTAGAACAATCCTGTGACTGTAGTGCGACAATTATTGCCACTTAGTCAATTTCGCGACAATCAAATTTATGTAAAATGAGTCAATCGTGTGACCGCTGAGAATTTGATTGGGACAATTTTATTATTGTGCACCAATTCAGCACAATAAAAATTGGGTATTTGCGGCAATCGTGTGATCCTACCTTTAAATAGTTATTTTGCGGAGTATTTCGAATAACAAATTTGATGAATGATACTAAGAATAATATTATGAGCTTTTTAAATTTCAATACGTTGGCCGGGACTACAACTTTTTTCGTAGTCTCTTGGAATATGAACTATACCTCGACGGCAGTTTTCATTAGCTTATTGGGCTTCATATTTTTTCTGAAAATCTTCCACAAAAATATTGTTACCACAATCGATACATATTGTTATTTTCTATCGATTACAGGTAGAGCCATATACTTACAAAGTTTGGTATGTTGAATATATGTACATACCACAGAATATATATATATATATATATATATATATATATATATATATATATATATATATATATGTGTAGTTTATGGTACATACATGTACATATATGTATGTATATTTCACATTCCTCAATTGATTTTGATGATAACTGCAAAATTTTATTTAAAACCGGGTGTGACGCACATATGCATTTTTTAGGTCTTCATTATTAATAAATATCTTTTTATTAATGCATTAAATTCATAAATTTTGTATTCAGGAATTGCTTACATATTCAGCCACCATGTGTTACACATCACGCTGAGGTAAAAAACGTGCTCACATGCAAGGCGAATTGAATACTAGGTGGCCTTGTTACTACTACAATACAACAATACAAAAAACAACACGCAAACTGCCTTACCACAACTTTACCAGTCTGTCAAAAACATCTGACTACAACACAAAACAAAATTATTTTAAATATATTTTTCAATAAATATGTACATATGTCGGGAGAAAATACAACAAAGTTTTTACAATAATTATTAGATTTTTATTAAAAACAGCTCAATATTAATGATGAGCAAATAGTCTTAAATGCATGTGTTCTTATAATTGCAAATACGGTAAATATGACGGTGCAGCAGGATTTAATTGAAAGTGAAATTAATGTATGTATGTATATATCAATGCTGTTTCTTATTCTCATCCTGTCGCAAATCCGTTTCATATATGTAGGTCATCAAGTTCAACATCGTTCGCGTCAGCAGATTGCTCTTCCAGAAAGTCAACACCCTCCACTCCGACTTTCTCCGTACTATGCAGGACACTACATCAAGAGATTGTATTTAGCCATTTAGTTGTGTCTGTTTCGACATCCCCTTGCCACTACATGCTCAGTATTTTTCACTAAAAAAGAAAATTACTAATATAATAAAATATATACTTTCCAATATTTACCTAGAATGTACTTTCTCAGCCTATTTTTTAAGTCCCTTGGCGTCGGATGGTTATTCAAACCACCTTTGCATCTCATTGCAACAAAAAAAGTTCTACAGTACATATATTTGTTGAAATATGTACACTTTACTTCTTTTTTCTTGTAATTTTTAATTGAACAGGAAACAAAAAAATTAAAAATTTTTGACACTTGGGGTTTGAATAATGCAGTTTTCATTAGAACAGCTGATAATCACCTGCGCTAATGAGGCCACCTGTTTTCAATTCGCCTTGCTCACATGTAAAAATGGCTTTGTTTTTATAATATTTAATTGTTCACAGCGGTTTGTTTTCTTCACATCTACATTCCTTTAACTTTTTTGCATTCTGTTGATTGCTAACAGCTTGTTTCTTTAGTTCTGCATCGGTCTGTGAAACGAGTTAAACAAAGGATAATGGACATTTAAGTATTAGGAAAAAAAATACATACAATTCAAGCTGCGCTTATTGATATGATGGAATTAATTATTTGAAAAAATATAAAATATGTACATATTTAATTGGAGTTTTCGCTAATACATGTGTATGTCTGTCCTCTCAATTTCGTTCGCATTTACATATGTTAAATCTCATTGGCACTACCATGCGCTGAGAACACCAACTGTTACTGTCGGTGTGTGAACAAGCAATGTGTATAGCATAAACTATGTGGTATATTCTGTGGTGTATAGTAACATTACAGTTTGCCATTTTGAGGACCAGTTTAATAAGTAACAAATTTCGTCAGACTAAGTAAATATATGTTAACTGTGTGTTATAAGTGTAAAAATAAATAAAAACTGTGCTATCATATGGAGACTGCTATATAGAAAAAAAAGATTATAAAAACATTAAACACATCAATTAGGAAGTTCTTTGGTTAAATATACAGCTCCTTTGCTCAATTAATATAAGTATTTCATTTTGCCATACTCCTAAAAGTTCATGCAGAGAAGTAACAGGTCGTCATTGCTGTGGTTAATATGGGAACATTTGGGAAAGTCTGGCATTATTATTTGTGGAACTTAAAGTAAAAGTCAGCTGTTTGTGTTTGTTACAATTGGACCACTATTTTCAGTCGAAAGTTTAATTGTGTTGTGTTTGGTTTTATCAATTTTTGCTTTTGAAAAGGTAAGTTTTATAAAGTTTTATTTATCGAATAAAAAGTTTTAATTCAGAAAAGTAGGTTTGTTGAAATGTATTGCATGAATTTTGAACTTGTACCCTCCAAAAATGTATGGAATGGATAAAAGTTAAATGAAACTATTCTCATTAATGCGCTTGTCCGTTGTTTCGTATTCTCCGCCAAAGGGTTTCCGAACTCATAATTGAAGTGTTGGTTATCACCGACCCATGCCACTTACAATTGTGTTAAGAGAAGTGTTCTTATAATTGTAAATTTGTGGACTGTGTCTGCCAACCATCCGTACATGTTGTCCATTCATTCATTAATTTTTGTTTAGTTATCAATTGCCAATTGTCTTATGCCGTTGCTTTAGAGAAAAAACCGATTAAAATTAATAACAAACGGTCATTCGGTCTTATGAAATATCGTAAATTAACGTAGCAATATTTTTGAGTCATTAGAATAACTAATAAAAAATAAGGTGTTTCAAAATATGATTGATCAAATGTTTATTTGAAATAATAATAAATATAATTGTAATAAAAAGAAAGCAAGAGAGCATACAATTTTCAAGTGATTTATTCTCAGAATTTATATAAAAAATTTAAGTACGTGTACGAGTATATGTATGCAAATTGTACATAATGATAAGTTAGTATAAAAAGGATATAAATTTTTACAAATTAAGTAAGTTTCTGAGAGATTAAATGGCCGAAAAGTTAAATAATTCCAAATTATTAAATTTTTTTTTCAAATGCTTAATTTTCAGTTATTCTTAAGTTTTTATTGATGGTTTTTGAATGCAAATTTTCCTTCTTCATGGGTTATTAAATACCCTTTAGAATATCAATATATGCAAGTATGTATATGTATATGAGCATGAATATTCTAGTTGCAAGGTATTAACTAATCTTCTGTACGTAAATTTTATAAATTAAAGGAAATGATTCATTACAATAAAATTATGTTTAAGGGCCCTAGATTCTGAAAAACCTAGAATTTGCACGTGAAATGTTCTTTTACATTTGAAATTAAGTTCTTGAATGATAATACATATATTTTTCAGTAGCTGACAATCCAAATTTTAAAAACAATGAATAGTTGATTTAAAAACAATATTTAAACAAAGTAAAATATATATTTTATTAATTTAAAGTCAAACATAACAACACGTTGGAAATTAAAAAAAGTTATATACAAGTTTAAGTATGTGTGGAGGTTTTTAGTTTACAATTTTTTATATACTCTTTAAAACCGATTATATGCATGATATATCGAAAGTTAATGCTTTCAAGCGGATGAAAGAAAAATGTGCGAATTGGAAAATTACGTTGTTTTCAGAAAATTTCTGTCTTTTAAGCCTAACTAAAGTTAATGTCATATAAAATGTATTGAACTGTGGTTCACGAAATTATGTTTATGCTAACGCTGGAATATCCAACGTATTTTTGTAATACAGTGACATATTATTTTACAAATTTTTGTGATGCTTAAATGACGTTTTCTGCTTGCCGGGTGGAAGTGTCATCAATTGACAGTTTTAAATTTTTAATACTTATTGCACACCGGTTATAACAAAATATTTGAGTACAAGAAATTTTAGCGAAAAACTAGTGATTGAAATTTATCAAGCATAATTCTTTGTTTGTTTAATTTTTAGTAATATGAAATTATAATTAAAATAAAATTAGCAATACCAGCAAAAGCTATTAGACTATTTGTGTACATATTATCTAAAATCGCATTTAACAGACTCATGTCTTTTTTAAAGTTGTGCTGGGATTTTATATATGAGATCTACATTGGCTTTTGATGGCATTTTAATAATGCATGATATATCTGTTATGGTTTAAATATTCGAATACATGCATATATTCTCTTGTTTCGTAATGCATCACTTTATTGTTAGAAGTTACTGACGTGACGGACAAAATGTTTGTTGTCATCTTTCGATAAGGTTATATTTGTAAATAGCGGTATCTGAAAAAAGAATTAACGAGATTCTTTTTAAGGATGTAGTGATATAGTTCCCACTTTCCCTTAATTTTTGATATCATTTGACTTTTCACGTTCCTTATTATATGTTTATATGTTTTATGATTCTTAACTAGACTTGGAGATAAAATAACATTGTTTTGCAGCAATATCAGCTAGTTTGTCATCCTGAATTCTTCTGGAATCCATAAAATTTTTTTTCTATCTGAGATGGGTATCATTTTTTGCTGCACTAATTTTACTTCTTCGTTTTTTTTATATATTTTTTAGGCCTTTTTTCTTTCATAGGTTTGCAAACTCTCATATACAGCTTGAGCTTCGACATTAGTTAGAAGGCCGCATATAATAAAGTGTCCATCTCCTTCAACAGGTGCGAATGATGTATCATGATTGTCTTAGATCCATTATTTTTTTAAAAATTTGATTAGATGGCTATAAAAAGTGTGTTGTTTAACATCAAAGAGGAATCATTCCTTATTTATATTTTGTTTTATGGACTTATTAGACTTGAATATATTCCATAGATCAATAAGATTTGACTTTATTTTTAACATCTTTTTCTGTTCTTAAGCTACATTAAACTGCCTGCACATTGTATTTAACTTTTGTTTTTTAAGATTAGTCTTCGCACATTTCCCGTATTCGCTGTATGAGCCAATAATGAGATTTGCAGCATTAACAATAGTATTTGCGTAAACATGACTTTTTTGTTCGGAAGGATATTTTATAATTTGGAACGATTTTCCGTCATCCCACGTCAAATTTGGTTTATGAACAGACCGGTTTCGGCTTTGTGCCATCTTCAGTGTTCTCGAATACTAAATCGTTTTTCTCGCTGTACGTTGTCTTTTGTATGCTTCGAAACGAAAACGAACCGTACAAAAGACAACGTACAGCGAGAAAAACGATTTAGTATTCGAGAACACTGAAGATGGCACAAAGCCGAAACCGGTCTGTTCATAAACCAAATTTGACGTGGGATGACGGAAAATCGTTCCAAATTCAAACAAACCCCGTCGGAAGAATATCACAAAAATCGATATTTTATAACATTTTATTAATTGCAATAAAGGCTTATACAATACTAAATGCAGTTCATTATCTTCGGATAGATTGTTTAGTATTAATTTTCATGGAAATTATATACATATATTCAATTTCGGTAAAGAATATGTGGGACGTCTGGTACAAAAATAGAAATATGCTATGTATGTAGAAATATCAAGTTCAGTAGAATTGAATTGACGAGTTTTTCGGAGTTAATGTGGCGTTGTGTTAATTGTTGTTGGACTGTGTCTGTGGTGAAGGGATAGCACTAGTTACTGAACAGTACCGTCAGTGGTTGATACACATCTACGCTAATGTTGTACTACATCACAATCATTTATAAATTACTCGTGAATCATTCGAATCATTCATGAATATTGCGATTCATTAATGAATTATCCAAAAATCATTCGAATCATTCATGAGTCATTCAAATGATTCGCGAATTATTTATGAATGATCCGTTAATGATTCATTAATGATTCGAATCATATATAAATCATTCGAATGGTTTGGAAAATTCTCATGATTCGTGTATCTTGTAAATCATTTATGAATTATTCGAATAATTCATTCAGAAATCAGTCGAATCATGCATGAATAATTCATGAATGATTAATTAATGAATCATTAAAAAATCATTAACGAATCATTCATGAAGCATTCGCAAATCATTCGTGAAACATCCGAATCGTGAATCACTAATAAGTCGTTCACGAATCAGTCATGAATCATTCAGAAATCATTCGAATCATTTGAATGATTCATGAATCTTTCATGAATCATTCACAAATGATTCGCGAATCTTTGGAATGATTTTCGGATGATTCATGAGTTATTCGAAATAATTATGAATAATTCTTGAATGATTCATTAATAATTCGAATCGAAGGTTAATTTATATAAGTCATCGCAGTTGAACTACGAAGACAATATTATTAAAATATGTTTGTGTAATAAATTTTTCTACTGTCAAAAGCAGCTGTGTTGAAAATAAAGAGAAACATACAATGGCGCTTAAAAATGTAAACAAATATAGAAGAGAAAACAGGAATAGCGACCAACAATTTAAGCAGAAGAAAAAAGAACACTTTTTGACACATATAAAATGTAAACAAAAACTGTCACCTGAGCTCTTGCTGTGACATGTACGAATATAAATAGACCTTGCAAATATGTATGCTTGTACATATTCAGGGTTGTCATGGACTCCAATGTTGTATAAAAAATTTCTTTGGTACCAGGCACTAAATCTTGTTCGAACATAAAACTGATAACTTGAAGTTTTTTTCAATTCAATTTCGACAACACTTCCAACTTCTATGATTGTCCAGATTATAAAATAATCCGGCAGATAAGATGACGCAAATACCTATGTACATAAATACATTCCAGTATGTTCAAATTAATAACAACTTCATACATACATGCATTTTAAATATTATACATACTTTGTCAGTTTTCATTTTTCGTGGTTTTGCTTTTTCCCACCTCTGAGAGTGGGACTGGTGGCGCTACGTCTCGACCATCCCAGAGAGGGAAACTGCTGGTTTTGCTTTTTTCCCATCTGTAGGGGTGGGACTACCGGCGATTGCTCTTTCCTCACTTCCGGACAATCCTAACGTCACCGTGCTAGAGTATTGTATTTCCCCCATTAGTGGTGGAGTATTCTACGAGACGCTAGGATTGGTATTATTCCATTAACTTTACTTTCTGTAAACGACTTCTGGAGTCCGCTGACCTACCCCAGCTGAGAGCAGAAATTCCATTGTTACAGAGGCGCCCGAGCAGGGACCTATAACAAGCCATAGGTTAAAAAAATAAAACAAAAAAATTAATATATTAAAAAATTAAAAAAAATATATGTATATATAAAAAAATAAGTTTGATACTAAAAGAAAAAAAATATTAAAGAAATATGTGTAATAAAAAAGGACACATATAAAATTAGAACAACTACATATTTTGGAATGCGAAAAATAGAAAGCGTGAAGTGGATATGTATATATACTTATATATATTGAATTATAGTGAATTAAACGTGTAAAACAGTAATAGTCAACCAAGAGAAAATTTTCCTCACCGAATCACCAATACTGGCGTGCCCCTATTTACACGAAGCTTTGTACTACAGACCGATGCTACTGACTTTGGACTTATCACAGTCCTCACACAAACACTAGAAGGTATAAAGCGTGTGATTGTCTACGCCAGTCATCATCTAAATCAAGCAGAGAAAAATTTCTCTACAACGGAGGGCCTCGCCGTCATGTGGTGCATAAGGAAAATTAATCACCGACCTGTCGACTTGCCCGCTGGCCACTGGAACTCCAACAATATCAGTTTACTATTAAATACAGGAAGCATTTCAACGTATGGTTACAAGTCAACAGGTAGAAGAGTGTCCGTGGCCAACGTAAAAAAATTAGGATGTGCTGGTCGACCCGGAGAAAAAAATTCTGACTGTGTAATCATAAATAATTCTGTTTACAGACATTTCCCCAGAAATCACTACGATGGAGATTGTCATCCATGGAAGCTATGTGTGAGGAAACCTCAACGACAACGTGTTTTGCGAGAAAACCATGATGACGGGTCATTTGGGCATTCGGAAAACCGTCACGCGAATATGCAATCGTTATTACTGGCCCGGACTGTCTTGAGATGTCAGCCGTCATATATGAAAGTGCCCATCCTGCCAAAGGTATAAGAGTGACTCTTTGTTGATTCTGTCCCTGAGAAACTATGGTCAATGGTCTGTCTAGATTTCTACCGCGAACTAAGCATAGAAATACTATGTTATCAGTTATGATCAATACATTCTCCAAATGGACGGAGATAATACCTGTACGAAGGGAAATTTTGTAAAGCATGTTTAAGGAATATAGTAAACATATCGTATCTAGGTTCGGAGTTCCAAGAGGGGCGATTGTTGACAATGGCCTCAATTCAGCAGTACAAATTTCTTAAAATTATTTGAAGGAGATTGCAGTAAGACTACAATATACTGCACCGTACACCCTACAGGAGATTACCACAGAACGGACTAATAGGGTCATCAAGGGGATTAATGCCCAGATGCCCAAAAATAGACATGCTGTTTGGGACGACCTGTTACTGGAAATCTCATCAACCATTAGCCCCAGTTGTTCGGAGTCGTCTGGCTATTGCCCTGCTTTTATCATACAAATACGGGAACCACGTCTACCAAGATAATATTACAGCTTCAAGATCATGGGAAGGGAAATACAAAACGTGCTTAATTTACATTATCCTACTAATTTACTTCTATTATAGACTTATCCGCCTGCGGCCACACAGATAGGGTGTCAGAAGAAGGCCGATTCCAGTAAGCACATGAAAAAAATGACGACGATTGCACGAAAAACAGTCCAAAAGCAGGCAGCCAATCATACAGCCGAGTAAGTTCCACTGGATTGCACGTTGCCGACCCGCAAGTTTCTGTTACTGAAGAGTCAGTTAAACTTTTCCGTCATCACAACTCAACATCAGATATCTGGGAGCCATTTACTGATGTGACCTCGGTTCATCTCGGGTGATGACAGCCGATATTGAGTCCAGGTTGCAGAAATCGCACTAGGCCCTAATTTTCCCCCACCAGCCGAAGAAGGGAGGATGTGTAACGACCAAAGTCGGATCCTCGTTTTGGCCCCACAACCGCGTAGGAATTGTTAGCTTGGCTCTTCCTACGGGATTGTTATTTTGGGAATGGAGGACTGCTGGTTGTGCTGCCGCCCATCTTGGAGAGGGAAACTGCTGGTTTAGCTTTTTCCAACCTCCTAGCTTCACCGTGCTGGAGTATTGTATATCCCCCCATTAGTAGTGGAGTATAGTGCGAATTGCTTAGCGTCATACTGACATTTTTTTACATTTTAATTATTTACTGTTTTCTTTGATCCCGAATGCACGGGAATAATAAATGGCTTAAGTTTATAACGTTAATACCAGTATTTTATTTGGTGTTTATTAATCTCAGCTACGATACGCTAGGATTGGTATTATTCCATTAATTTTACTTTCTGTAAACGACTTCTGGACTTCGCTGACCTACCCCAGCTAAGAGGAGCAATCGCTCGCAGTTACACCTCTAGAGATGGGAAAAAGCAAAACCAGCAGTTTCCCTCTCTGGGATGGTCGAGACGCAGACCCACCATTCCCACTCTCAGAGGTGGGAAAAAGCAAAACCAGCAGTTTCCCTCTCCGAGATGGGTGGAAGCACAAGCATAGGTATCCTCCTCCCAAACTTCCAATCTCGTAAGAAGAGCCAAGCCAACAATTTCCACGGGATTGTGACCCTAAATAGCTGGAAAGATGAGAAAGCCAAGCCAAAAGTCTCTATTCCCCAACGATAATCTAATAGAACAAGCCAAGTCAACTTGTTCTGGTGAGCTTATAAGAAAAGTGAAACCAACAGTTCTTATAAGATCCCTTACCTACTAGACAGTCAGAAACCCCCTGTCCTCGATCGCTTGTTTTGTTCGGCCTTTTATACCATTCACAGCAGTCATACACATATGGAACTTATAATTTTGTGCACATAAACAACAGCTGCGACACATTACACCGCTGGTGCTGGGTTGTATTCTAATATCGAGGTGAATAAAATAGATTTAATTTAACGGATGTTCACATTTAAAATACATGCACCTATTGCGGTTCACCACTCAACTCAGTTTGGTCGTGTGAGAGTCAACCCAACTTATGCACAACCAAACTCATTTTAGTTATTGGAATACACAACTGTTTTTAGTTGAGTTTGTCATAAAGTTGCCAACCTAAAATATCGAATTGCCAACTTTAAATATCACGTTTGACAAGTGAAATTTGAAGAAAATTAAACTAAAAGTGTTTTTTTAACTGTTGTGGGAATAAAAAGTATAAAATATTTTATTTATGTATTGTGAAACAATTTGTTAATTGAGTCTTAAAATGTTAAAAAAAGAATTCTGTACATATATTTAAAAACTTGTAATTCTTAAAAAAAATAATACCACTTGAGTTTTAATATATAAAAAAATAAAATGAAATTTATCTACAACAGCAAACAATAAAATATTATTAATTTTTAAATTTATTCTTAAGTTTTTCTATTTTTAATTTATCGCACTCCACCTTAAGATTGTGGAGATCGGTAGCCTCATTTGCTTGTCGTTCCAACAATGCAAATTTTTTTCTAATTTTTTTAATGTTTGCAGTTGATGCTGCAACGCCAAAAACTTGGCCAGATGGCGCCGCTTGCTCTTGCAAAGAAAGAGTTGTGAAACAGTATCCTCAAGGCTATTTAATGGTATTTCTTGTGATGGGCCTCAACCTGTCGCTTGAGTGTTTCTTTTATTGTTTGCAAGTTTTTCTTAATGCTTGCTTTATAGTGAATCCAAACCTGTGCAAGATTAAAATTATATTCAGAATATTGTAATTGTTCAATATTATTTTATTGACACACTTAAACGTTGCCATTCTTGAGATGTTCTTGTCGGTGGTCCCAAACTATTTAATTTTACAGCAAACTCTTCCCATAATTCCTTGCACGTATTTTCCGTTGCACCAAACCTTGGTTTTCCGCGAACAATTTCTGGATTCCTGTTCATAATCTGAACAAGCCGCTTAAATTGGACTTTCGTTGTTATTTTCAAACTAATTAAAGTGTTTAAAAATTGTGAAAAAATTATTACAAAAATTGATACTTACGATCTCTCCATTTTGATTTAAATTTTCACCGCTTTTAAAAAAATTTCACTCTAACTGATAATGACAACTACAATTAAGCAGTTGTGTGTATTCAACGTTTTTTACGACCAAACTTTTACAAAGTTAAGAACGGCAATACTACGAAAAAAAACAGATACACAACTGAATAGCCAACTGGCAGTTTAGTTGAGAACGGCAATGTGAAATCACCTAAGACGACCAAACTGCCACAAAAGTGGTGAACCGCAATAGGGAAAACAATATATGGGAAATAAAATGATATGAAGCTTACATAAAAGATTCTTATACTAAAATTTAGTGGGGCCGAAACGAGGTTCCAACTTTGGTCGTTACAACCACAACTAAATGTAAATTACAATATTATAAACGAAGACACTAGAAAAAGAAACTGTACTTCTTTGAAGGGTGTAAATGTGATGGAGCATATAAAGGGTGATTTTTTACGGGCTTTTGCATTTGATTAAAAAAACATAAAATAAAAAAATTTATGAAGTATTTATTTGACTCGATAGAACAATCTATATAATTTAATGTTTAAAGATAATTTTATGTAAATGTTTACCGCGGTTACGCCTACGAATAAGTTCTTCAATGTTGATTCCCAGTGCGTTAACCATTGCGGGTTTGCCCCTATAGACATGAGCCTTAACATAGCCCCACAAAAAATAGTCTAAAAGCGTTAAATCGGACGATTTAGGTGGTCAATTGACTAGCCCCTAACGTGAAATAAATTGTTCACCGAACTCGCATCTGGGCCATTGTTTCACATGCTGTGTGGTCTGTGGCACCGTCTTGTTGAAACTACATGTCAGCCAAGTCCAGCTCTATTTTGGGCAAAAAAATTTTTTTTTCAATCATTGTTTTGTACTAAAATTATGGTTTTCTGCGTTCTCCTACTCTAATTTTCACGAACTTTAACCAAAGAGTAAAGAAATAGACCTACTGTATACATAGACCTGAACTTGGTCTGTCGGACTATTTTGAGCCTTAATACAGTGAGAGGATGGGCATTATGCCTACTGTGTACCAAGTTTAAGTTGAAATATTCTTAAAAACTAGGAAAATGCCTTTTTCAAGAACTTTTGTTAAAAGTTCATTTCATATCTTCATTAAAACTATAGACATATACAACTAGTGCTCCAGTAAATGTACATATTAATAAAGCAAAACCAAAAATAAAGTTCTTATTTGCAAAACTTATACAAAAATATTCGGTATATTCTTCAATTTATTTATCAAAAAATCATTATCGTACTATATATACATATATTGTAGGAAAACTAAAAATATTCATATCGAATGCTTTTATAAATTTTCCAACGTATATTTATGTAATTCTCATTTGATTTTTGAGCATTTATGTAAGTATAAACATACGAGGATGAACATAATCCCAACACTGTCATGATGGGTTGTCATTACCACCAAACAAAGATTAATCTATAACAAATTATTCTTTTTTAATAAACTAGAATATTTGCCCCTATTGCGGTTCACCACTCAACTCAATTTGGTCGTGTGAGATACTACGTTTATACGCACGTCTTATTTGCAAATAGAACTATTTGCAAATAACTAATTCACTGTTTATACGGGAAATTGCATACAGAACTTGTGTTATTATTAGTGATGCCATGTGACGAAAATATGATTGTTTGGTAAGTAAAACACAAAAAACGTTCATGAAGTGGCAACGTCTTACTTTTTATTTGCAAATAGTGTCGTTATTCACGACTTGTTTAAGTGAGTTAATAAGTTACAATAAAAAAGTTATACGGCAACATTCTTCTTTTTTATTTGCAAATAAGACGTGCGTATAAACGTAGTAAGAGTCAACCCAACTTATGCACAACCAAACTCATTTTAGTTATTGCGATACACAACTGTTTTTAGTTGAGTTTGTCATAAAATTGCCAACCTAAAATATCGAATTGCCAACTTTAAATATCACGTTTGACAAGTGAAATTTGAAGAAAATTAAACTGAAAGTGTTGTGGGAATAAAAAGTGTAAAATATTTTATTTATGTATTGTGAAACAATTTGTTAATTGAGTCTTAAAAGGTTAAAAAAAAAGAATTCTGTACATATATTTAAAAACTTGTAATTCTTAAAAAAATAATACCACTTGTGAATTTTAATATATAAAAAAATAAGATGAAATTTACAACAGCAAACAATAAAATATTATTAATTTTTAAATTTATTCTTAAGTTTTTCTATTTGTAATTTATCGCACTCCACTTTAAGATTGTGGAGATCGGTAGCCTCATTTGCTTGTCGTTCCAACAATGCAAATTTTTTTTCTAATTTTTTTAATGTTTGCAGTGGATGCTGCAACGCCAAAAACTTGGCCAGATGGTGCCGCTTGCTCTTGCAAAGACAAGAGTTGTGAAACAGTATCATCAAGGCTATTTAATGGTGCCGCTCCCTCTTGCAAAGACAAGAGTTGTGAAACAGTATCCTCAAGGCTATTTAATGGGATTTCTTGTGATGGGCCTCAACCTGTCGCCTGAGTGTTTCTTTTATTGTTTGCAAGTTTTTTCTTAATGCTTGCTTTATAGTGGATCCAAACCTGTGAAAGATTATAATTATATTAAGAATATTGTAATTGTTCAATATTATTTTACTGACACACTTACACGTTGCCATTCTTGCGATGTTCTTGTCGGTGGTCCTAAACTATTTAATTCTACAGCAAACTCTTCCCATAACTCCTTGCACGTATTTTCCGTTGCACCAAAATTTGGTTTTCCGCGAGCAATTTCCGGATTCCTGTCCATAATCTGAACAAGCCGTTCAAATTAGACTTTCGTTGTTATTTTCAAACTAATTAAAGTGTTTAAAAATTGTGAAAAAATTATTACAAAAATTGATACTTACGATCTCCATTTTGATTTAAATTTTCACCGCTTTAAAAAAAAATTTCACTCTAACTGATAATGACACAACTACAATTAAGCAGTTGTGTGTATTCAACGTTTTTTACGACCAAACTTTTACAAAGTTGAGAACGGCAATACCACGAAAAAACAGATACACAACTGAATAGTCAACTGGCAGTTTAGTTGAGAACGGCAATGCGAAATCACCTAAGACGACCAAACTGACACAAAAGTGGTGAACCACAATAGGGGCAATTATTTGGAATAGTTTTCAATAAAGTTTCCGTATTTATTAATATTTTATGTATCTAATATTGTAAATACATAGTACATTATAATTTTTTAATTGATGGTATTCATAGTGTACGATATGTTACCGGCATTTTTTATCCAGCTGTTGATAGTAATAATTCCATAACTTTAGCAAGCATTAAATGCTTGAATGCATGAAACTACTTCGTTCTCATTTTTTTTTTATTTTGAAACGAATTTCCATCATCCCACGTCAAATGTGGACCGGCTTCGGCTATGTATCATTTTCAGTGTTCTTTTTCTTCCTACGTTCTATTTATTACATTTATTATAAAATAATATTTTATTTTTATTTAGTATATTTAACAGAAATCTTACAAAAAAAAAACTGATATGTATGTTCCTCTACACCATACACTACACTTTTTCATAATTTATTTTAGTTTTCAAATGTATAACAAGTGTATCCTTTTCCGTCCCTTGCCAATGACAGCCTTAACCTAAAAATAAGAAGTAAAAACAAAACTAAACAAAACAACATGTCATGAAACTATTAAATTAACAAATGTTTATATGTATGTAAGAGTATATACAACGACTATTAATGTCTGCAGGTATGAGTTGCAAAATATTTCAAAAACATTTTAATAAACTTAATTGATTTTTTATATTCTACTTTCGATAAGGTCATTCATATTTCATAGAAATTTTTTTATTTTTCTTTCAAATAAGGTAAATTTTGTGTGAACTTGAACAGTTGGAAAGTACTGACTTGTACGTTATTTAGTTTGACCAACAACGCTAGATGTGTTTGAATATTCTTATACTATTCTAAATATTATACTGGGGTGCTGACACCCATATAACAAAACAGATAAACAAAACAAACCTAGAAAAATAATTAAACTTACATGAATAAAGAATTTTAAAAGTTAACATTTGCAAACTATTCGCACATGATACCGATATTGACCAGATGCTTTCGGAAACATTGCCTATAATCACAATCTTGCACTAAGATTTCAGAGGCCTATAACTCGGAAAATATATTTCTAGTTTATGATGTACGAAAGCGGTTACAATTTCCATCGAGTAGTCAAATGTAAATGTAAAAAAGTTATTTATTACTTTGAAGCAAAGTAGACTAATTTTGAAAATTACTAAATGGAATAAAATTAAATTAAATACAATGAATAAAAAAAATCATATTTCTTTATTCGGTTGAAGAGAGTTTTTAAATATCGATCCTTTTTTATATTTGTTTTGATTATATGTGCATTATCAGCATTTACATTCCTTCTGTAGTATTTTTTAGGAATTTTATTTTGTATATTTTTCAATTAAATTTCATAACTTATTAGTATTTCCCATCAAATGATAGAAATAATAAACTCCCACTTGAAGCTAAAATTTATGGCGCAACATGAATCCATATTTGCTACATTTTTAAAGATATTTTAAGTATAATATGATATTTTTTTTCCATTCTAATATTTATTTATTGTATCTTCAAAATTGAACTAACAATAATTATTCAAATCTTAAGTATAGATATAATTATTAGGCCCGACCAGTGTGGGACATAAACTTAGTGATAGTAATTAATAGTACATATGTAAATGTCATGTTAAGCACAAAAATATTTTCAAAAAAATTTTATCTGGAGTGTGGCGTATTAAAGCCGTAGTGTCCCTCTTTTCTAAGTGGATGTTTCCAGAAAAGTTCAAGATATTACGAGGAAGGGGATTAGGATGGGACTCGAGTTTTGTTAAATATTTCCATGCATATTTTGCAATTTCAGCGGTCACAAGTGGCATATTTAGATCACGATGTAAATTTGAAATTTTCATGTACCATGGAGCCGATATTATTAACCTTAAAATTTTGTTTTGACTTCGTTGGATTCTCTCTATATTGGAAGCTGAAGCAGTGCCCTATAGCTGAATTCCGTAACACCATACGGGTTTCAAAAGCGACTTGTGTATTAAAAGTTTACAATCTAGACTGAGGGTTGAATTTCTACCAATCAGCAAATGTATCTGAGTTAATTTAATCTTTATTTGTCTCAGCTTAGAGTCAATGTGGTGTTTCCATATAAGTGAATGTTGAGGAACAACTTGATTGTTGATTCGAATGGGAGAACAAGTGCATGAACACACTTTTGTTCATTTACTTTTATTCTCCATAAATTCAACTACAGTTCCAAGAGGTTAATATGTTCCTGAAGAAATTGGGATGCCTCGTGATTGTTTTCATGCATACTAAGGCAGGCTGTATTATCGGCAAATGTAGAAGTGAGGATATTACTGCTCAAAGGCATATCACAGGTATAAATCAAATACAAAACTGGCCCCAGTATACTCCCCTGTGGCAGACCGGATGAGATAGTTTCGGGCACACTCATGAAGTCTCCTTCCACAACAGTGAACTTCCGGGCAAGAATGTAACTTTTCAAAAGATTTTGAATGTTTATGGGTACATATGTCTTCAATTTTAAAATTAGGCCTTCATGCCTCACTTTATCAAATGCTTGAGAAACATCGATAAAGAGGAAATAACAATACTTCTTTTCTTTAAATGTTCTTCTTATGGACAATTTTGTCATGAGCAGACATCTAGATGAAATAAGACGCGATCCCCAGAACGTATGTTTTGCATTGAAGTTGCCAGCTGCTACGAAACAAGGTCCAAGAGTTTTGTAAAAATCCTCGTATTGATCCTCAGTGATTGAAAATCTGGAAGGGGAGTAAATTGATGATATCACGAGATTTGAAAAAAAATTTTTGATGCAAATATTCGTTACTTATAGATGGTCTGCACAAATGTTCTCAATAATATAGTGCTTGAGTCTTGACTTTATTAGAATTGCTGACCCTCCGCATGCTCTTCGTCTCGGGTCCTTTGAGTCATATAAAGTGTAGCCATTCATTTTAAAACGGCTTCTCGAAGTCAAATGAGTCTCAGATACCAACATTTTTATTTTATTTTTATTTTTACCGTGAGGAAGTGCTAAAGTTCGTTTTTATGTTGGCTAATGTCGTTTGCGTCGCGGAAACATAATTTTAACGTGTTCATGGCTTGTTAACTAATGCTTAAAGCAGTGTGTTCTGCATTCGCAACATTTTTTGCATCATGCTAGTCATATTTCTTGTAAAGTTGTTTATAGTTTGCAGCAGATTATCAATAGTAGCTTCAAGGCGACTGAAATTAAAGAATGCCTTGCATTTGTTGTATTAGTTGGTGGTGACACTTTTTGCATGGGAACAGAGTTGATCTTCACAGCGCCAGCATACGATACTTGTGTAGTGATATTTTGGGCCATTACAGGATAAGTGGCGGAGTACGTATTTCCTGTTTGCGCTGGGACTATTTTATGCCTTTGACTGATAGCCTGTTTAACGAAAGATTATACAGGACATCCCCTATTCATCCATATTCTTGACAATTATGGCACTGTACGGGTCCTGAACGCTTGTGTGGTTTTTCGGTATAAGAGGTATTTTAAATTATAAATTGGATGGGTCTCATTTTTCTTCAATTTTATATCATTTGGCTCCAGTTCAATGCGAAATAAAGGTTTTATTATGTTAGAGACATTTTTTACCTTAAATCCTTGGAGGGTCAGAGCATCTTTTATTTCCTCAGGAACAACATAAGAATCTATGCCCTTCAATACGATCTGTAGGACTTTAGCACTCTTAAGCTGGAAAGTGTAGAAATTTGTTTTATTTTTCTCCAATTCCGTAACCGTATGCGGAAGTCTTTTTCATCATATATTTGAATTTTTGTTTAATCAATGTTACCACGTTTTATTGGAACAATGTGAAATGCATTTTCACCGATGACCGAGATTAGATTTTTAATAAGTGTGTTTGAATTTTTTTTTTGTCTCAGATAGATTGGTGGTGGTTTTGAGGTTGTTTTCGAGGATTCTTCGGGTTTGTCGCTGTAATCTTGAAATATTTTAAAACGGTTTTGACGATTAGCTGAGGCGGCGTCGATATCCCTGGATATGTTCGGAACAGATGAGATTTTTGATGAGTTTGGGCTTCGCCCGCGCTTCACTACAGTAATATATGTATCTGTCCATAACTTGATTAAGTGATGAACACTAGCCCGGAGCGGATAATGGCTCTGACTTAAATAAAGATGAACTATGCAACGGTAATGTTAACGGATCACTACTTGGCATTGGAGTAAGCGAAGTTAAGAGTATCAGAACTCACAGTAAAATAGGAATTTCTGCCGTTAGAACTCACTTCACAATTGTTTGTTTTTGAGGCACTCATGCAGAGTATTCCTCAGTCACTTTGTTTGCGTTTTTTTGCTGTTTTTGTTGTTTCACATTATACATATGAAAAATATTATTAATGCAAATTTAACAAAATCACTACTTATTACGAATCAGTACTTATTACGAATATTTTTTTTTTGTATTCTTGCTAATACGTCTGTTCACTACGAAGGTTCAACATATATGTAATGAATAGGGCGACAAATTTCATGCACTATAAAATTAAAAATATGCGCGTATAATATGCACCATAGAAGTCAAAATATGCACCAAAATAATGAAAAATATGTGGAAATAAATAAAAATATGCAAGAAAAACAATCCATTTTAACCAGATTTATTAAAACATAACTAAATAAAAATTTAAACATAAGTTCGTTGAAACTGTGTCTACACAATCAATAAAAAATTAAAATATAAAAATAAAATCAGTCCTTAGAATCTGTACATTTAAACGAGTAGTATTAACATAAATGTTTGTTTGTATAAATAAATAGTTTTTTTTTAATTTCCAAATGTAAAGTGCCTGTTGGGGCGCAAAAAAGTTTTTGTACATCGAAAATGTTCGCTCCACATCGATGGAAGTTATTGGAGCATACTTGAATGAAGATAACTCATTTCGGGAGTAATTTTCTAAAGAAATAGGTACATCTAAATTTAATTTGAACGTTTTAGCAATTTTTTAAATTTGGTCAAATCCTTTATTTTTCTGTAGTACATTTTGAAATTTTTGTTTTATCATTTCTGCAATATCACCTTCCACATCAAAAATTTTGATAACAGCATCGTCAATCAAATTAATCTGATCATTCAAAGATCCGAATCCCTCTAATTTTGTTATGGATTCGCTAAGGAAACTGTAGTTTGAAGATATAAAGGCTAGTTGAATTTTAACATGAGACAAATTTAATATTTCTTAAACTTTCTTGATTGATGAGGATTCTGTAGCATCCAGCTCCATTATAGCGGTTCTGAAGTCATCAAAGTTCTGATTGTAATACTCTAAGGCCTCCAACAAGGATCCCCATCTGGTAACAATTGGTTGCAATGGAACCCTTAACCCGGGATACTTTTCTTTTAACATTGCCACACGTGAAGGTACCTTTAGAAATATTTTCTTTCCGCTGGATATCAATATATCATATCAGCAAAATGAGATCTTACTTTGTCAACTACGCGGTGCAAAGCGTAAGCTAAGCAGGTGACATAAATGAGTTTTGGATAAAATATGTTAAGTGGCTGGGCATCAGTTTGAAACAAGAGAGTATTATCTTTGTTAAATTCCTCTTCTAAAATCTTAATGGAATCGTGAAATGTACGCTCAATTGTTGTATGATTGGTTTCTTCCAGTTTTACAGTGCCAATCAAATATCTGTTAATTCTCCCCTTGGAAGTTGTACGTTTGCTCGTCTCACGTTTATTTCCTTTTCCTGCGAGACCATCGCTGGGTTAATGCAGTGACCGGTGGCACCAATCATCGCATAAAAACCTTTTTTGTGATGTTTTTCTTTTTTAAGTTGCGCGGCTGGCCCGTGTGAACTTTTCTATTGATTTTGAAAAGATGTTTTTCTTAAAAATTTAATTTAATGTTTATGAAAAAGATGTATTTCAATTTTATGCATAATCTATTCTGATATTATTATTAAATCATAATACATTAGTTTTCTTTTAAAGTTGTAGTTAATATCGATTGATACTTGTGTAACATAGATTTTATATTATTCCAGTGGAATACTGCGCTGTGATAGTTGCATATTTCTAAAAATCGTAAATAGTTACGAATTTATAATTTTTTTTCAGTAGTGTTTTTGTTTCTTCTAGAATTACAACTTGTGCTTTGCCGTAAAAGATTAGGGACGGAGATGTTGCGATTTTTCACCTGGTGAATTCAAAAATATATCAGACGGTTTCTCTAGTGTTTTTAAATTATCTCTGTCTACGCATATCAGCTGCTTGTATTTGATCTCTTCGATGTCTTTGATTTCTAACAAATTGCCATGTTTGGAAACATTCAGGGAAATGACGTTTTGGTGCAACTGTATTGCGTGTAATTTCTTAAAGCATTCTCAATCTCAAAAAGATTTGAGCTTTATGTTATTTATTTTTTTAATTTAAACTACCACTATGAATCATTAACTTAGCATATACAGAAGCGTCGGCTATAATTAAATTTTGTGGAAAAAGCTGACAAAATTTGGAAACGTCTATCTTTGTATTTTTGTGGCTAATGAATAAACTTCACGCAAGTTTTCCAGCAGTAGCCTTTTTTATCTTATAACCATTACAATTCCAAGCAATTATTATGAAATTGTCAGTTTCATAAAAATCTTTTCACATTTGAACAATTTCAGATGAAATAATATTTCTTGGCTTCATAAGTCTTGAGATTTAAAAAAAGAGAGGTTATTTAATAATTTTTTTCCTAAAATTCCCTACAGCGATAGCTATTGCATGAACAAACAGCCACTTCAAATGACTTTGTAGATTTATGCTAAGAACCGATTTAATAACGTAGTGTAGATCAAAACAATTTTTTTTTTAATTTAAAATTCTACCACGCCGAATAAATTCACATTTAAGGGACGTCTACTCGTATATAAGTGAAGCCAAAATTCTTAGAATGCCAAAAAAATTTTCTCGACCATTTCAGCCATTAAAATTTATGGTAGTTTTGCTTATACAGCTACAAATACTTACATACATGCAGATCCTCAGAGCGCCGAGGTGTGATGAAAATTTGTTTTTTATATTTTGATGTTTATAGCAATAAATAATAAATAACGATAAGTATTTTTAATGAGTGGTGCAAACCAGAAAGTCATATTAAATTAAAGCTTTTATACTATAATTCTAATTTAATTTTAATATTCGAAAATATTGTTAGAGATCTAATAATAAGCAGGTGTATATAGTAGACCAGCGTTTATAGCCACAAACAAGGAAAAAACTTAACATTTGTTTGTTAAATTTTTTTGAATCATTATTATTAAAAGCTGATAATTCAATTGAAATAATGATTGTTATTTGAATATATTTTGTGTAAACTTTGTGAACTTTTAGTTATTACAATTTAAAAAATTTTTAAATTTTGTATTAAAACTTTAAATAATGTAATTGAAAATGCATTAAATTGTTAATTTATTAATTTATTTTATTCCAGAAAGTTTCTTAGTTTCTATTTATTTAATTTAAAAAATTTAATTGGTGCTATCAAATTATAATTACATTGACTATAACGCACATTATGGCTGAAAATCTGGTCCAGTCATCAACATCAAAAATGTTTCTAATGTGCACTAGTGCGGCATTGTTTTAGTTGTTGTTGGAATGTTTAAGTGATGAAGGTCACTGAACAGTAGCGGCAGCGATATTGATACTCTTCTATGCCAATTTACATCCATTACAACTAATAAAATGGCTACAACACATACCCGACAGATTAAAAAAAGTTAATGCATCTATACAACACCAGAGGGGCTACACCATTTCTATATGGAAAATGATTGAAACGCTATATAAACATAAATAAAATACCTGAGTTTCATTAGTATTAAGCTCTTGTTTTCATCATCTGTCCCCTCTCTTCCACTATTTCTTTCACGAAGAACTATATATATATATATATATATATATATATATATATATATATATATATATATATATATATATATATATATATATATATATATATATATATATATATATATATATATATATATATATATATATCAATATAGAGAAAACAATAAAAAATCAGTTTCATGAAATCAAGCTCGAAATTAGTATTAGTATATATATATATATATATATATATATATATATATATATATATATATATATATATATATCAATATAGAGAAAACAATAAAAAATCAGTTTCATGAAATCAAGCTCGAAATTAGTATAAACTTTGTCTTTAACTTTTTTTAATAATTTTTTTTAATCAAAAATCAAATTATTTCCAAAGAAAAAAGTTTTGTAATTAAGTAGAGAAATATAGAAATACTTAAAGTAACCAGTTTTTTTTTTTAAATTTTCTTTATTACATGTTCTACAAAACCCAGCATCATTATCAACAACAACTCGAGAGGAGTGCATTTTTTTATTTCAATATTTTTGAAACCAGCAGCAACAAATCGTACTTCACTCCCCATCATCGAAAATAAAACTCTTTAGTAAAAAGATTGTCAGCATCTCCATACCATCAAATACAGATATAAAAATAAAAGAATAAAAAATTTACCATTATGTCAAATTGGGAGGATTTTTACAACACGCATCTACCCCCAGCAGATTTTGAAGATAATCGTTCATTGCTGAAAGAATTTTGTGAACGACACAATAAACTACAAAACAGAATCGTCCTTGTAACAGTAAGTATTGCATATTTTACAAATACATTTATACTTACATACGAGTACATATGTTGTTTCCGTTTTCTTTGCATTGTATTATCTGTGCTGTAGTTATATTAGTCGTTATTAAATTTCAACCTTTTTTACAGAAAAATACCAAATAAACCTTTTGTATAATATAATAGCAAAATAAGATTCCTGAAAAAAGACAAACATTTGTACTTATGTAGCAGAAATCATATATTTCCTATTCCTTCAATTTGGCGTATTTTAATGAAAATGGAATCATTAGTTTATTAATTTCAAATTGAGGGAATTTTAAAAGGCTTTTCAGTACATATGCTCCTGTTACCCGGTATATTTATCATTCGTTTTAAAACCGAGCAAACGATCCTGGTTGTTATTCTCAGTGCCTTCTCATCTAATACCCTACTGTGGTACTGTAGACAAATCTAAAATGTTTTAATTTCTGCTCAAATCATTCGTTAATTTCAATGCAGATATATCTACTACTATCTACTTTTGTTGTTACTATGTAGTTGCTGTTACTAAGTATTTAACTTAGAATTTTCTACTTCTGAAATCATTTTGGTTTTGTTGTTGCTGGGTTGTAATTGAGTGATTTGTTAAAGCTTAGCTTAAGTTTTAAGTTTCTATTTTTGTATACAGTGAAGTTTAAGAGTAATCATGCCTAAGCAGTTCTAATGAGTAAAATTATTTGTTTAAACTCAATAGTCGTACATATATAAAAATTCTTGCGCTTTCTAATGGAATCACAAATCTGTGTATGTATCCACAACATCTAATCCTGTGCTGAAACGCATAAAAAACCAATTATTAATTTTATATTTGGCAAGTTGGACGTTGGCTGATATTGAAACAACTGCAAGTGGAATATGACTTTTCATTACAAACACAGCTGCCAGATTTGACGATTTGCGGCTTTCAAAATAGCACGTTGACGTTTGGTCCTAAATTTGAAATAGGAAGCTATTAAAAATTTTCCATTTTAATACTTTTAAGGCAAACTTTAAACTTAATAAAAATTGCCAACTGTTGCGTCTGCAAATATTACATTAGAATTATTA